>CAJHQP010006002.1:0-41512 GCA_905132765.1 Moricandia arvensis
TAAACAATGGCAGAACCCATATAAACTAGGTCAAAACTCGTCTAGGGGCATTCTCGTAAATCATCTTGACTTGGGCTTGAGTCGGCCAATACTCTGGGAGTGGGCCGTCAGTCGACAGCAAGGATGCTCTGTCGATCGATGGTCATGCTTGACTTCGAGTTGTACTTAGATGAATGTGAACAACTACTGAATATCTCTTCTGAATACTCTAACAAGCTTCATGATCTCCATAATGCTCCAAAACGTACATGGACCTATAAAGACTTCAAAACCCAGTCCATACACACATAGTAGACTCCAAATAGGATCCAAATGATGGTCTAAAGCTGGTAAATAGTAAGCTGGTCCAAATGATGGTCAAGCAAAACAAAGGTAGCATGTGAAAGAGGTTTTAAAAGCGGGGACTCACATAATGTATAAGTATAACTATCACCCCTACTATATTGCAACCATATCAAATAGTGCTAATCAAAGAGAAACTTTATATCTCTATCCTAGTATAGCAACCAAATCCATTCTGTCAGCAAGTCAACAAATACTAATTTGACTCACCCCTCTACTGATCTCATTTCTTTGCATAAAAGTAAAGTGCAGGCTTACCTTGGGAGTATCGATCAAAGGACACATGGACTCAACTCCTACAAATCTGCATACACATGTGTAAAGTCTTTCCTGATCCCTTTCTTCCCTCTTTTATCTCTTCTCTGAATCTTTTTAAATCTCAAACTCAATGGTCAATGATGCTGATACAGTCCATCTTGCCATCTTATTTTGATTTTTTTTGGCAAAGTTGTAGGCGAATAGTGGGGTCATCGGTTATGTACCTACCCCTCGCTTCAAACATTTGATTATTCCTTTGAATTAGAATAATGAGGTCATCGGTAATGTACCTACCCCTATGCATCTCAGAAAATCATCTCAATCTTTTCTTTTTATAGATATCGGAGAGAGAGAGAGAGAGAGAGAGAGAGAGAGAGAGAGAGAGAGAGAGAGAGAGAGAGAAAGAGAGAGAGAGAGAGAGAGAGAGAGAGAGAGAGAGAGAATAGAATCAAAAATACATAGGCTAGTACCTTACAAACTTGCAGAAGGAATCCGATCTGATGTATGCCAAGCCCCAAGCAAGCAGAATAGTCGGTATTAAGTTGGAGATCAGCTTTGGTTCCTTCAAACTTTCTTAGGAAGTGCGATCTAATGGCATGATGATCCACTTTGACATCTCTAGTAATCTCTGCAATCAACATGTCTAAGAACGGTGTTATAGTGTGGTTAGTCAATAAATAAAGTCTGATCATAATCCCCTTATTGACTCAATAAAAACTTTTCGAAAAACTTAATTAAATTTAACAAATAAAAGCTCAAAAATAAATAAAAGCATTAACAAACCTCCCCAGAATTAAATAACATGTCTCCAGTGTTATCCCGTTCTGGTTTGGTTAAGATAAACAAATCATAAGTAAAAAATTTAAGAGAGAAACTCGATACCAGACTATGTAAAAGAGTGTCGATCGATGGTAGGTGGATAGCGTCGAGCGAGGGTCTCGTTCCATTGTCGACCAATGTTTCTTCTTCAGTGTGACTTATGGTCTTCTGGAAGTTTCTACTTTTTTGAGAAAAAAACATTTTTAAATTCAATAAAGCTCAAAATAAAACACAATATTAGTAATACCTCCCTCAGACGTAAACAACATTGTCTCCAGTATTATACAGTCTGAGATTGGTGAAAAAAGAAGATTGGTGAAAAAATAAATTATAAGGATAAAATTTAACCAAGAAAAATGATATACCTGCTTGTTGATGGTGACCGTCGATCGACACATTTACGTGACGATCGATCGATGCTCAGTTTGATCTGTCAATCGACATTAATCAGGTGTCGATCAATGCTATGTGCAGACTATCTTCCTTGGATCTCTTTTTTTTACCTGAAATAAAGCAAAACTGAAAAATCAGTAATAATTGAAAGTAAAACAAAATTTAAAACTTACTAAACAGTGGGTTGCCTCCCACTCAGCACTTGGTTATAGTGTTTACCTTGACGTTTTGGAACTCTGATTCAGTCCAGATGAGATTGAGAACTTGCTCCAAAACAATTCCCAATGTCCAATATCTTCAGCTTTGTCACACATTTTGTGAAAGCCTCCATAGACTCTTTTCTTTTGTCTATCATCTCAGCAATAAGGAGTGCTCGAAGCATTGCAAACGGTTGTGAGAAGCATCTGCTTTGCACTCTGTATTTTCTGACACCATCTGAGAAGTGGGGAATCAATGACAATTGTGGATCGCTGGTCCTTTTGCTATTCTTCCAATTCCTCCTTTTCTTTCTGCTATTCTTTCCCCCAGACTTGTCCGATCTCATAGTGGTTCATCCATCAAAAAGATTTCGATATACTTCCAACTCATTTTGCTCTGATACGCGACGAGTGTCGATCGACGCTCTAGTGTTGATGTCGATCGATACTCCAATGGTGGCGTCGAACGATTCACCAATGGTGGTGTTGATCGATGCTGCGACCGATGGTCCTTGGTCAGTGTCACGTTCATACCTCAGTCTTCTCTGAGAAACAACTGTATGTTGAGGATTATCAAATACCATAATGTAGGGATCCATATGCACACTTCCATTTGGTGGAATAGGAAATTCGACCTCAGAAAAAGTGCTGAAACAACAAACTTCCCAAGGTCATGTATCCTCTTCACTCTTTTGTGAAACCCATCAGCTTCTTCTGCGCAGACAGGTGGTCTCGATATTTAAGGACAACAACATGTGAGTTCTCAGACTTGTGCACACTTTCCTCAGTCGGTTCCAGCCCAACTGTATATCATGGTAGCTCGTCCAACGGTGGGTGTCGATCGATGTCGGGTGAGCGGTGTTGATCAATAGCATCAGGTGGGTGTCGATCGATGCTAGCCTCTGGCAAAGTCTCCAGATCTTTCCTCGTAGTGTGTCGTTCGTCATCAAGCTTCTGCTCTAAGTCAAGCCATTCTTCCGGCTCTAAAAAGTCTTCTATAGTGACTTCCCTATCATCATCCATATATTAAAGCTTTTCAGCTCCCTCCTCTAGTTCCAAGAGCTCTTCTAGCTCCAAGAAATCTTCCATGGTGATTTTTCTGTCTACATATGAGGCAGGATCACAACTTGATAAATCGGTGCTCTTCAGTCTCGAGTCTGCAATGTCCTGAGGACAACTTGATCTTTTAGGGGTTTCAATAGATATCGATCGACATAGGATTCTTTGTCGATCGATGCTGAGGTGGTGGTGTTGATCGATGTTGAGGTCTTAGTGTTGATCAACGCTGAAGTATTTGCGTTGATCGATGCTTAGGTCAGATTACTAATATCAACTTCTTCTGCTCGGCTCGGCTCAGATCAATGATATTCATCACCTTTCTGTGTAGTCTCATCTGCCTGTTGAACCTGAATATCTTTCTTCTTAGCGTGAGTGTTCAGTGTTTCACATTCTCCATTCGTTTTGCATTCTCCATTCGTTTTGCATTCTCCATCCGTCTTGCTATAGGCAACACCCAACATCTGACTGAACTTAAACATCAGCTCCTTCTCCCGACCTTTAGCCATCATGTCCAGCATATCATCAATCTTCCTTTGTCGAGCTGCTGCAGCATCAATGAGAAATTTGTAGAGGAATGTGGTTTTAATGTCCTCCCAATATGTTATAGATCCTGGATGCAGTCGATTGAACCAGCTAATGGATTCCGAGAGAGAGAGTGTGGGAAAACCTTACAGAGTATGTGATCTTCAGCTATTTCATGTTGCTTGCTCTCTGAGACTAGTTTCTCAAGTTCTTTGATATGTGGTCTCTGAGATCGAAAGGGGTACTGAGCTACCCAATCATACCATTCAATGCTCAACTTGAAGTCATTCATCTCAGCAAAAGCAATAACATCTGGGATCACATCACCTTGTGCATTAATCAATTGTCATATATTGTTGCGCGGACGACTTTCATCATCTCGTAAGATGACATTCTCATCAGCCTCAAGTATAAGCACTTCAATCTCCTCTGTCTTCTCGCAAGTGGTGTCGATCGGCACCAAGGAGTCCGCGTCGATCGATGCGTGGTTCATGCTGTCGAACATTGCTGCTTGGAGGGTGTCGATCGATACTTCCCTTGTAGACTTACGGATCGTGCATGAATCAGCAGGATCCATCTTTGAAGAACCCAAAAAAACTATTCCCATAGCTTCCATGTACTAAGATGTATGTACCTGGAACAAAAGAAAACAAGAGTAGAGTAAGTAAAACTAAAACTAAGAATCTAGACGAAATCCTACACCTAGTCTAATGGTGATCAGAGTCCCCGGCAATGGCGTCAAATTTGATGTGCTCAAATTATCCCAAGAGCAACTCTCTCAAATAAGAGATCAGCTACAGTACTTAAGGATCGTATCCATAGAGACTTGATATCTCACACAGTAAACTTGAGTTCAGACTACGCTAGGTAAGATAATATATAGAGTAATAAATAATAAAGCAAGTAAATGATGGAGTTTGTTGTTTGATGGAAGGATGGGTGCTAGACTTACGGTTTCCCACCACATCCACCATACTATTCTTCTTCTACAAAAGTTAACTACAAGTCTCCACCACTGCCATACGTCTACAACTCTCCACCACCGCCATACGTCTACAGCTCCCCACCACCTCCACCATACTATTCTCCATCGCCAAAGGTACACTACAAGTCTCCACCACTGCCATACGTCTAAAACTCCCCCACCACCTCCACCATACTATTCTACATTCCCGAAGGTTGACTAAAAGTCTCCACCATCACCATATGTCTACAAAATGCCTTACTGCTAATTTTTAAATTGTTTCTTTAACAAGAAACATGATTCATTGCTATTGGGTTTTTGAAGAAATTGTATTTTTATAATATGTTTTTGTTGCTTCTTCTATTTTATGGTTTTATAATTCCAATAAAATTTGGCTACTTTTTGGATGCACCTATTTTTGTTGTTCAAACTTACTAGGAATTTGAAATAATTACATTTTTTCTATCCGATAACTGGCATTTTAAATTTAAGTTTTATATGACGTGCGGTACATTAGTTTCATATTGCCGAAACACTAAAAACTTGTTGTTGTATGTTTGCAGTTTTTGCGAAATAGTCTATACCCCAAAAATATAATTTCGAAGGGGGGGGAGAATTCTTATTTTACTTCTATTTATATTACTTTCATGTTTATTTTCATTACTGGAACATTTCACAAATACCTAAAGTATGAAGTTTTATTAAAGAGACAAAGTTTCTTTTACTCTATTTTTATATTTCCAAACGGTAGATATTGGAGGTTATAAAGAAATATCAACAATGTTAATATTTTGAATCCCTTAGTGTATCAATTAGTTGTTGAAAATGTAACAATTGGTGAAAAATTGATCTTTGTTGATAAAAGTCGACTTTATTTTTATATTCAGCTAAGAATATCAGTTTTGTAACTAGATCGATCTTATTTTTTTCACAATCAAAAGACATCGCGAGAGACGTTAAAGTTTATTGAAGTAGAATTGTTGTTTAAGTGGTTTGGTTGAAAAGACGGTTTAAATGAATTTGTATTTGTGACAAATAGATTGTATATTAAAAATACGAAATTTAATTTAAGCATTCAGATAAAAGGAGGATAAAGTTTTGGATGAGTATTAGAATTTGATTTGTGTTTTTAAGTACATAAATAGTTTTAAGTTTAATAGAAATTAGAGTTATTTCAACATAATAAATTTTAAATTTTTATATAGTTTATCTATATGGTTTATTTTATTAGGTAGACTAAAAATAGGTAGAAATACAACCCGTATTATGCAATTTGTTAGTTCAAGTTTAAAATTTGTAATAAATACAATTATAGATTTATCTATAAAATAATATAAAAATATCTAAAGAATTTGTTAAAATGTGATCTCTGCAGTGCTTTTCTGGATGACAAAATTGATTTTAGTTAGCCAGATAAAATAAGCTAATTAGGCCCGTACTAGTTCGTTGTTTTACTGGTTCTGAGACTAGGTTCTTACTGCCATCTCTTCTATTTATTTTGAGTTTGTTTTCACGTTGTTAATTTTTAAATTATTGCATTTTTGCAACGGGTTTCTCTGTAAATTTTGAAAAACAAAATTCAAAAACGTGATATAAAATTTGATATTCAACAAAAAATTATGAAAATAATAAACTATATTCAGTGATCCTGATGTAGTACATTGGTTGTATTAATGGTGTATAGAAATCAAGTAAAACACATGTTACTAAGAAAAAGAATAAAATGAACAACAATTGGTCATTCTCTTTGTCATTTCATCACTGATACGTAGATTGTAGAATATTAATGATTTATATACATAAAGTATTTGGATATTGTGAAATATACATATTGAACCTTTTTCTACAGTCTTCAGAACAACATTTATTTCAACATTAGTTAACTGATATATAATCCTATATACAGTTTCAAAACAGCATAAGACAAATTTATTGTGTATATAGTGGAAGAATAGTGACAGTACATCGGTTGCTGCGTGTAGGATTTGAATTGCCGTGGCCTCATGGTCTAGCCAGATTTAAAACTGTTGTTAATAGATTGTAATCTTTACATTGCTTTTCTGGATGATAAAATTCGGGTTTGTGTTGTGTACCTGTTAAACTACCCTCCATCATAGTTCATGTCAGAATGATTGTAGAGGATTCGTTTGTTATTTGGTTCAATTGTGAACGAGATTGTTAGAGTTGATTTGCGAGATTCATAAGCTAAGAAAATAAGAACACAGCAAGATGTGTATGGCAAGCTCAGTTTCAGAATGATGAACTCATGAATCTTCATGCTGTGTGATTTGTCTGGACTGGGTATGGTAAGCTCAGTTTCAAGTATAGATATATCTTCCTCGTTCTTATTTTTATTAAAAATGATTTCTGAGCTCGAGACTTTGATGGAATGTGAGGCTACTTACGCCTTCGATCTCCCCTCATTATCTAAGCACAACTTGTTTCTTAATGATCATTTTAGAACAAGGATAAATTCACATATAGTGAAATTTTCAGGTGCATTGTTCAAATTTTTATATAATTAGTTAATAGGTAAATGATATAAGTTATGTAGGAGGTGGATTACATCCCTCCGCAAAGCCTGTGATATAGCAAGTCTGGCCCATCAAGCTTGGAGCATCGGCTCAGCTCATAGAGGCTAAAAGAAAATGCATCAACTTGGCTCAAGACTACTTTTAGCCGACCAATGGAGGCTATTAGAAACACCTGGCTCAATAGTTTAACCCATCGGCCCGACAAGATAAAGCCTATTAGGGCAAACCAACCTAGGGTAAAGGAGGTGTGAGCATCTATATAAGGAGAGGAAGAGGTAACGAGAAAGGGGTCCGAACATCTACACACACACTTGACAGCTAGAATTAGGGTTTCACTTCTCTTGTATTTTACCGACTTGTACTTTCCTAGCCAGATCTACGAGCACCAGTTTATTTTCACAGTTCATTTCCTTATTTGTAAACCGACAAACATCTTCCTGATCTAATAGACGTCTCTGTAATAACCCACCGACAAGTTTCGTCTCTCTCATACTAGGATATGACCAAACTCGGTTCAAACCGTTGGCGTCCACCGTGGGGAAAAAACAAAGTAGCGTCGAGACAAGATCAAGATGACACTCAGAGACTCAACCTCCGGTGAAGAATCGGAACCCACTCATTTTGCCACAGCACCAACCATGTCGAAATTCATGAGCATCGTCATGGCTCGTCTCCTTCAACAGGAGGAAGCCCAAAAGGCAACGACTGAACAGATCGCCGCCTTAGCTTCTGTTCTCACCCCTCCAACCGGTCACACGAGTAACCCTCCGATCATACAAAGACATCTCCTCAATTCGTGTAGGATTTGAATTGTCGTGGCCTCATGGTCTCGCCAGATTTAAAACTATTGTTAACAGATTGTAATCTTTACATTGTTTTTCTGGATGATAAAATTCAGGTTTGTGTTGTGTACCGGTTAAACTACCCTCCATCATAGTTCACATCAGAATGATTGTCAAGGATTCGTTTTTTATGTGTTTCGATTGTAAACGAGATTGTTAGAATTGAATTGCGTGATTAATAAGCTAAGAAAATAAGAACACAGCAAGATGTTATCCAGCTCGGACGCAAACCGCGATCCTACGTCTGGCTGAGGACTCCTCGGAATTCACTAAGCTTAGTGAATCAACGCTGCCGTATCACTCACCTGAAAACCCCAAGATGTACACTCACCACCCCAGAGGACTGTGTATCTCTCTCTCTGCTTTCTCTCTCACTCTATCTCTTTTCTCTCTCATCGTGTTTCCTAGAACTCTCAGCTCGTACACACACTACAACTCATCACACACCGGAGATAACAACCACTCTAAGGGCCTCTCGGTGTAGACCCCACTTGCAACAACCTGTTTTTACAAAACAAAGAATGATACAGTGACATTTTCCATTTGACACAAACTGACTTCTAAACCGAAATCAAATGTCGATCTTCATAATCGATTCCAAAAATGAAACCTTCTAAATGACATGGTGTCTTTTAAACCAACTATCGAAAAACTCCACATTGGTTTCAAGACCACCATGCTGAGCTTAGCTGAACTCCATCATCGATTTTCTCTGCTTATTAAGCAGAAACTCCAAGTAGGTTTAACAGGTTTTTACACCTACCTACTGCAAGTACCTTGGTGAACACATCTACAGGATTTTCACTCGTATGCACTTTCAACACCTGAAACATACCATCTTCAACACTCTCTCTTTAGAAACTCAACTTTTTTGGCCATATTCTTAGTTCTCTCATGATGAACACTGTTCTTTGCCAACGCCAAAGCACTCTGAGAGTCACGGTACAACTCCACATACTTCCGTTTGTATCCTAACTCAGCACCTAAACCCTTCATCAAAATTGCTTCTTTCAAAGCCTCTGTCATAGACAAGAACTCTGCCTTTGTGGTTGATAAAGCCACAACCCTGTGTAAGCTTGATTTCCAACTTATAGTACCACCTCCTGATACAAATAACCAGATACAGATCTTCTTTTATCCAAATTACCCGCATAATCTGGGTCACATAAACCATACACCTTGAACTCAGAACCTTTCTTGAAGGTTAAACACACCTCTATACTTCCACTTACTACCTCAAAATCCATTTAACAGCTTCCCAGTGTTCCTTCAGTGGATTACTCATAAACCGACTCACAATTCCAACATCATAGGCAAGATCAGGTCTTGTTCCTATCCTTTCGCACATGAGACTTCTAACAACATTGCAGTACGTAGCAGACTCATCACAACCCCCACCAGCTTTAAGATCTTCTTCAGTTGCAGATTTAAGTTTGAAGTGAATCCCTATAGAAATGTTAACCGACTTGGCATTGTCCATGTTATACCTTTTAAGTACCTTCTTCATATAATCAGCTTGAAATAACTTCAGAGTACCATAAATTCTGTCTCGTATAATGCCAATGCCTAGTATCTTCCTTGCTGCTCCTAAGTCCTTCATTTCAAACCGAGAGCTCAACTGATCTTTCAGATTCTTGATATGTTTCTTGATCTTACATGCTACCAACATGTCATCAACATACAAGAGAAAATAGATGTTACCTTCATTTGTGTGTTTGACATACACACACTGATCATGACAACTTCTTAAGAAACCAACTTTTTCATGAACTGATCGAATTTTTGATTCCACTGCCTTGTGCTCTGCTTCAACCCATACAATGATTTCTTCAACAAAAAAACGCAGTCCGCCTTCCCTTCAACTTTATAGCCCTCAGGTTAGCTCATATATATTTCTTCTTCAAGCTCTCCGTGTAGAAATGCAGTTTTCACATCTAGTTGTTCAAGTTCCAGGTCTTCATTAACCACAATTGACATCAAGTATCTTATTTTGACATGCTTGACAACTGGTGAAAAAATTTCATTGTAATTTACACCTTCCTTCTAAGCATAGCCTTTAGCTACTAATCAAAAATTGTACATTGGCTCTTCTACTCCAGGTAACCCAGGTTTACGTTTGTATGTCCATTTACATCCAATCACTTTCCTCCCTTTTGGTTTCTTCACTAAGTCCCATATATGATGCTTCTTTAAAGACTTCATCTCCTCGTCTGACGCCATGATCCATTTCTTCTTCTGTGGATCTTTCATGGCTGACTTATAGTCACTCGGTTCAACACAGTCACCATCTTCAGATACATACATTGACATATACACATAGTCATCAAGCTTCTGAGGATGTTTTATCTCCCTACGCATTCTGTCTCTGGCAAGTTGATATGTATCAAGCTCATGGTTATCTCTCACTTCTTCATTTTCAGAAACAATTACTTCAGTCTCTTCTTCTGTTTGAGTCTCTGATGACATCTCTCCACCTGAGCCAGCATCCTGCTCATTTTCAGGTAGAACCATGTCTAGGAACGTAGTATTGTTTTCCCTTTGTTCAACAGGAGTGTCTACCAGATTTTTGTAGCACTCTGTTTCCTTGAATGTCATATTCCTGCTAACAGCCGCTCTCTTATTATCAAGAGAATACACCTTGTAGCGTTTAACTCCTCAAGGATAATCAATAAAGATTCCTTTCTTAGCTCAAGGTTGCAGTTTTCCATCATATGAATGATAGTAGCACACACATCCAAATCTCCTCAAATGATCTAATTTTGGTACTGACTTGGTTCACATCTGCTCTGGAACTTTATCACCAATCGTACAAGAAGATGATTTGTTTATCAAGTAAACAACAGTGTTTACAGCTTCAGCCCAAAATACTTTTGGTAAACCACTTTCATTCAAGATGCTCCTCACTCTTTCCATTATTGTTCTATTCATTTTTTCCACAACACCATCTTGTTGTGGAGTGTAAGGATATTGTTTTGTGTCTCCCAATTCCCTTCGTTGAACAGAACTCATCAAACTCCTTGTTGCAAAATTCCAAATTGTTGTCAGTCCTGAGCTTCTTCACTTTCAAACCAGTTTGATTCTCTAGTAACAACTTCCATTCAACAAACTTCTCAAATGCTTGATATTTTGTCTTAAAAACACCCAGACTTTTCTTGAGCAATCATCAATCAGACTCAAGAAGTAGTGACATTTTCCAAGAGATTCTGGAACCATGGGTGATCTCCAAAGATTTGTATGTATGTACTCTAGACATGGCCGACAAAAAAAATGTACTCTAGACATGCTTCACTTGTATGTTTACCAGTGTTGAAACTGACTAGGTGAGCCTTCCCAAGAATGCAACTTTCATAGAACCTGATATTAGACACCTTCGTCTTTGTCTAGATATCCTTTTCTCACCAACGTGTCCATTCCCTTCTGACTAATGTGTTCTAGCCTGCTATGCCAGAGATAAAATTCATCTTGAAAACTTACTGCATTTACGTCACCATTGCAGTTGTTTCTTGAAATTAGTACAGGTTTCCTTCTCTCATGGCTTTAAGAACAGTCATGCAACCTTTCTTTACTCGAAGAACTTCGTTTTCAGAAACAAATGTACATCCATTACTCTCAAGAGAATCAAGAGATATTAGGTTCCTTGAGAACTGAGGAACATATCTAACATCTTTCACTGAGATGAACTAGCCTTCTGAAGTTTTCAAGGTTATTGTGCCAATTCCCTCAACTGATGACAAACTGTTGTTTGCCATTCTCACGGAACCTCTGTGCTCAGAAAACCAATCATCCTTGGTGTCATGTGGAATGAGAAACAAATATCAAGAATCTGGATTTCATTGAAGTCCACCGTTGTAACCATGTTAGCTTGTGTAACAACTAATGACTCAATGAATTCAACTCCAGTTACTGGAGACAATACTCCAGATTCAAATGATCTCTCCTTTCTTTTTTGATTACTCCACTTTAGACAGTTTCTCTTAAAATGTCCCTCTTCACCACACTCCCCACAAGTTAGGAGATTCCCTTTTCCTTTCGACTTGGATCTTGACTTCTCCTTGGAATTCCCTTGATAAGAATCACGGTTGGTACTTCTTCCTATGGTCTGAGAATTTGAGTACAATACCTCACCATGATTATTATTTCCTTTCCATTCACACTGAACTCTAATTGCTTTGAGTGAATAGAGTTCATAACCTCATCCATAGTCACAGTATCCTTTCCAGATCAGAGTGTATCCCTTAGGCCATGTTTATCCCCGGTCTCTTAGGGTGGGATTCTTAACATAATTTGACTCTTTTTTTAAAAACAATTGGCTAAGAGACGACTCTTAGATCTCTTATTTAAGAGACGGGTCTTAGGTTTTTTTAGTTAAAAGTTAAGAAACGTCTCTTAGAAAAGTTAAGAACCTCTGCTAAGAGACCTCCAATAAACATGCCCTTAGTTGATCAAACTGCTTAGGCAAAGACATCAACAACAATATTGCTTGATCTTCATCAGATACTTCCACCATGACGTTTCCAAGATCAGATGTGATCCTCAAGAACTCATCGATGTTACTTTCTATAGACATAGACTCATTCATTCTATATCCATATAACCTTTGCTTCATATACATTCGAGTAGGCAAAGACAATATTGAGCATCTATGATCTTAAGCATACCAGCAGCAGACTTCTCTTTCACAATCTTCCGTAAGATCTTATCATTTACATCCATAATGATTGTACTCTGTACTTTCCATTGTTCTCTAGGATCAATGGATCTACCTTCTTAGTTGAATCAGTATATGAGTCTTCGTCTTTTGCAGTTTGATCCTTCAGCTTTGAGTCCACTTTCTTCAGTTCTTCTTCTTGAAGCAGCAACGCTTCAGTCAAACCTAGAAGATTGAGATTCGCCAACAACCTCTCCCTCCACAAATTATAATCAATCACTCCATCAAACTTTTACATCTCGACTTTCGCAGAAGACATCGTGACTTTGATTTGACTACCAGATTACTCTAATATAACTCTGATCTGACTCTGATCTCCACCAAATAATAGAGAACCTGGCTCTGATACTACTTGTAGAGGATTCGTTTATTATTTAGTTTGATCGTGAATGAGATTGTTAGAATTGCTTTGCGGGATTGATAAGCTAAGAAAATTAGAGCACAAAGAGATGTTTTGTAGTTCGGACGCAATACGCGATCCTACGTCTGGCCAAGGACTCCTCGGAATTCACTAAGCTCAGTGAATCAACGCCGCCTTACCGGAAAACCCCAAGATACACCCTCACCGCCCCGGAGAACCATGTATCTATCTCTCTGTTTTCTCTCTCACTCTATCGGTTTTCTCTCTCACCGTGTTTCCCAGAACTCTCAGCTCTCACACACACTACAACCCGTCACACACCTGAGATAGAAACCACTCAAACAGCCTCTCGATGTTGACCTCACTTGTATTGTTTTAACATAGAAGAAGAATGATAAGTTGACGTTTTACATTAGACACTAAACCGAAATCAAATGTCAATCTCCAGAACCGATTCCAAAAAAAAAAGAAACCTTCTGAAGGCCATGGTGTCTTTCAAACCAACTCTCGACAATGATGAACTCATGAATCTTCATGTTGTGTGGTTTTTCTGGATTGGGTATGGTAAGCTCGGTTTCAAGTATAGATATATCTTCCTCGTTCTTATTTTATTTAAAATAGTTTCTGAGCTCGAGACTTTGATGGAATGTGAGGCTACGTACGCCTTCGATCTCCCCTCATTATCTAAGCACAAACTTGTTTCTTAATGATCATTTTAGAACAAGGATAAATTGACATATAGTGCAATTTTCAGGTGCATTGTTCAAATTTTTATATAATTAGTTACAAGGTAAATGATATATGTTACATCTTTGTTTCTGCGTGTAGGAGTAACTATGGATTTCCAGTGTGCCGTATTGACGATGGATTTGTTAGATTTAGTGATATTGAGGGTATGAATGAACGCAAGAGAAGAGGATCCTATGCATTGACAACGCCAATTTGTTATATAGAAAATTCAAACGAAGCGCTATTGAGTTTTTTTTTATGCGATGATGCATTATCCTTACAAACGGGTCACATAATGGTCTTAACTTGGAGGAGAAACTTGATGAGTTTCGTGGTCTTCTTGGAAAATCAGACAAAGATCCTTTAAAGATTGACAACGCCAATTTGTGATATAGAAAATTTAGAACGACGCTAGCATTTGCCGCTAGCATTATTCATTCATCTTTAGACTGCAAGGAAGAACAAAATTATATAGCGTAAACTAATTAATATTTTCATCTGAAAATAATAAAGTACAAATAAAAGAATAAACCCTAGATCATTTAAGAAACCACGTTGCTAAATTGTATATATCGATATGTCTATTTTTCCACATATAGTATATGAATTTGTGTCTAACATACATGAATGATTTTGGTCGGTGTAAATTAGAGAAATTATTAAACACCATTTGCCGCATTATTCATTCATCTTTAGACTGCAAGAGAAAAAAAACAATATTGTTGTTGGTAAACTGAATGTATCAATATATATGTCTATTTGTCCACATATAGTATATGAATTTGTGTCTAGCATACATGTATTTATTTTGGTCGGTGTAAATTAGAAAAACTATTCAACATCATTTGCCACTAGCATTATTCATTCATCTTTAGACTGCAAGAAAAAAAAATCATATATGGTGTAAATAATTAAAATCTTCATCTGAAAGGAATAAAGTACAAATAATAGAATAAACCCTAGATCGTGTAAGAAACCACGTTGCTAAATTGTATGTATCGATATGTCTATTTGTCCACATATAGTATATAAATTTGTGTGAATGAAATACAAATACATGTAACATACTCGTCAAAATGTTATATAAACGGAAATGTTTTGTTTTCAGCCGACGTTGTTCCCATGACTTCATATTTTAAAAGTCTACCAATTTCAATACCCAAACTTTATTTATTTTAGTTAAAATACTAATAAATTTTAAATGAAATCTAAAAAATTTCTAAAATTTACAAAAAAAAATTCAAAAAAATCTAATTGTATTGTATGTTTGAAAAATAAAAGTAGGGAAATTTTTTCTAATAATAAACTTTGTAATAAAATTTTCATTTTTTTAATATTGAATTTAGTTTGTTTTTTTAAATAGAAAACAAATTTATTTTCTTACATTAAAAATTAATTTTTTTAAATTTAAATTTTTCTCCTAATTTATTTACCTTCTTTCCTAACTATTAAAATAAAATTAGCAATTTTTCATATTTTCTCTTAGATTTTAGAGATTTTTTAATTTCTGTTTGAAATTTCTTAGTATTTTTAATTAAAATAAATAAATTTTGGGTATTAAAATAGGTATACTTTTAAAATTTTATATATTATAACGAGAAGAATAATTAGCTGGAGTATTAAATCGGGTAGCAAAAAAGTTTGTGTATTAAAAAGCTTAATAAAATTTAGTCGGAGTATTTTTTTATAGAATTTTCCCTTTATATTTATGGTTTGTGTTACATATCATTCACAAATATCTTTAAAAGTTTATGATTTTATGTTAAAAAGGTAATAGTATATATATGAAATAATCTTCGCTTTCACCACATTAATGTCATAAACAAAATATTTTTTCTTTTGTTGTGGCTTAAGTAATCATCACTTTAAAGCTTTGTTCATTTTCACAAATTTTGGGATATAAATAAAAAAATAAGCAAACAAATTTCTTAAAATTATAGGAAGTTGCCAAAGATCTGGAACATTTTTTTATGCCCCACAAATCACTATCTTAAAATAAACAACTTAAGCACGTCGTCTAAATGTGTTAGGAAGTGCCACACACGAACCCAAGTGGGGGAATAATATAAAACCTTACACAAAAAGCGACTATATAAAGGGACTTCATGTTGAACTATATCATAACAAAGAGAAGAAAACAAAGAGAGCATCTAAGGGTAAAATGAGATCCCCCAAAATAATGGGATTAGGCCATTGCATGGTTTATGTTGTGGTCTTTAGCACCATCGTAGCTGCAGCTTACCCTTACGCATCTCCCCCAACAACACAGAAATATTCCCCAGTCCATAAACCCAAATCACCATATCCACCCAAAAAGAATTCCCCTTATTACTCGGCATCACCATCTCCCTCACCACAATATAGAAGACAAGGCCCTAAATATACACCACATCCAAAACCATATATCTACAGTTCCCCACCACCTCCGTCATATTACTCTCCTTCACCAAAGATTGACTACAAATCTTCACCACCGTCTTACGTATACAGCCCTCCACCACCTCCAGCATACTACTCTCCTTCTCCAAAGGTAGAATACAAGTCTCCACCACCACCATACGTTTACAGCTCACCACCACCTCCACCATACTATTCTCCTTCCCCGAAGGTTGAATATAAATCTCCACCACCACCATACGTGTACAGCTCCCCACCACCTCCGCCATACTACTCTCCTACTCCAAAAATAGAATACAAGTCTCCACCACCTCCATATGTTTACAGTTCACCACCACCTCCACCATACTACTCTCCTTCCCCCAAAGTAGACTATAAATCTCCACCACCGCCTTACGTATACAGCTCCCCACCACCTCCACCATACTACTCTCCTTCCCCAAAGGTAGACTACAAGTCTCCACCACCTCCATACGTTTACAGCTCTCCACCACCTCCACCATACTACTCTCCTTCCCCAAAGGTAGATTACAAGTCTCCACCACCACCATACGTTTACAGCTCTCCACCACCTCCACCATACTACTCTCCTTCCCCGAAGGTCAACTACAAGTCCCCTCCACCGCCATACGTCTACAGGTCCCCACCACCTCCACCATACTACTCTCCTTCCCCGAAGGTAAACTACAAGTTTCCTCCACCGCCATACGTCTACAGCTCCCCACCACCTCCACCATACTACTCTCCTTACCCGAAGGTAAACTACAAGTCTCCTCCACCGCCATACGTCTACAGCTCACCACCACCTCCACCATACTACTCTCCTTCTACGAAGGTAAACTACAAGTCTCCACCACCGCCATATGTCTACAGCTCACCACCACCTCCACCATACTACTCTCCTTCCCCGAAGGTCAACTACAAGTCTCCACCACCGCCATATGTCTACAGCTCACCACCACCTCCACCATACTACTCTCCTTCCCCAAAGTTCGAATACAAGTCTCCACCACCACCATACGTCTACAGCTCCCCACCACCTCCACCATACTACTCTCCTTCTCCAAAAGTTAACTACAAGTCTCCACTACCGCCATATGTCTACAGCTCCCCACCACCTCCACCTTACTACTCTCCTTCCCCGAAGGTCAACTACAAGTCTCCTCCACCGCCATACGTCTACAGCTCCCCACCACCTCCACCATACTACTCTCCTTCCCCGAAGGTAAACTACAAGTCTCCTCCACCGCCATATGTCTACAGCTCCCCACCACCTCCACCATACTACTCTCCTTCTCCAAAGATAAACTACAAGTCTCCACCACCGCCATACGTATACAATTTCCCACCACCTCCACCATACTACTCTCCTTCCCCGAAAGTCAACTACAAGTCTCCACCACCACCATATGTCTATAGCTCACCACCACCTCCACCATACTTCTCTCCTTCCCCAAAGGTCGAATACAAGTCTCCACCACCACCATACGTCTACAGCTCCCCACCACCTCCACCATACTACTCACCTTCTCCAAAAGTTAACTACAAGTCTCCACCACCGCCATATGTCTACAGCTCCCCACCACCTCCACCATACTACTCTCCTTCCCCGAAGGTCAACTACAAGTCTCCTCCACCGCCATACGCCTACAGCTCCCCACCACCTCCACCATACTACTCTCCTTCCCCGAAGGTCAACTACAAGTCTCCTCCACCACCATACGTCTACAGCTCCCCACAACCTCCACCATACTACTCTCCTTCCCCGAAGGTAAACTACAAGTCTCCTCCACCGCCATATGTCAACAGCTCCCCACCACCTCCACCATACTACTCTCCTTCTCCAAAGGTAAACTACATGTCTCCACCACCGCCATACGTCTACAGCTCCCCACCACCTCCACCATACTACTCTCCTTCCCCGAAGGTCAACTACAAGTCTCCACCACCGCCATACGTCTACAGCTCCCCACCACCTCCACCATACTACTCTCCTTCTCCAAAGGTAAACTACAAGTCTCCACCACCGCCATACGTCTATAGCTCCCCACCTCCTCCACCATATTACTCTACTTCTCCAAAAGTTAACTACAAGTCTCCACCACCGCCATACATCTACAGCTCCCCACCACCTCCACCATACTATTCTCCATCGCCGAAGGTATACTAAAAGTCTCCACCACCGACATACGTCTACAACTTCTCACCACTTCCACCATACTACTTTCCTTCTTCAAAGGTTGATTACAAGTCTCCACCACCACCATATGTCTACAAAATGCCTTACTACTAAATTTTAATTTGTTTCTTTAACAATAAACATGATTCATTACTATTGGTTTTTTCATGAAATTGTATTTTTATAATCTGTTGTTGTTGTTTCTTCTATTTTATGGTTTTATAGTTCCAATAAAATTTGGCTACTTTTTGGATGCACCTATCTTTGTTGTTCAAACTTTCTAGAAATTTGAAATAAATACATTTTTTCTATCCGATAATTGGCATTTTAAATATCATTTGTTAAATTATACGATGTTCGGTATATTAGTTTCATATTGGCGAAACACTAAAAACTTGTTGCTGTATGTTTCCAGTTTTTGTGAAATAATCTATACACAAAAAAAGATAATTTCAAGGGTGGGGGAAATTCTTCTTACCTCTTTTTATACTATTTTCATGTTTACTTTTGTTAGTGGAACATCTTCACAAATAGCTAAAGTATGAAGTTTTATTAAAGAGACAAAGTCTCTTTTATTCTTACTTTATATTTTGAAATTGTAGATATTGGAAGTTATCAAGAAATATCAACAATGTTAATATTTTGGAATCCCTTAGTTTATCAATTATTTGTTGAAAATGTAACAATTGGTATACGTTTACAACTTACCACCACCTCCACCATACTATTGTCCTTCTCCCAATGTACACTATAAATCTCCACCACCGCCTTACCTATACAGCTCCCCACCACCTCCACCATACTACTCTCCTTCCCCAAAGGTAGACTACAAGTCTCCACCACCACCATACGTTTACAGCTCTCCACCACCTCCACTATACTACTCTCCTTCCGAAAAGGTTGAATACAAATCTCCACCACCACCATACGTGTACAGCTCCCCACCACCTCCACCATACTACTCTTCTTTTGAAAAGGCCGATTACAAGTCTCCACCACCTCCCTACGTTTACAACTCTCTACCACCTCCACCATACTACTCTCCTTCTCCGAAAGTATACTACAAGTCTCCACCACCGCCATATGTATACAGCTCCCCACCACCTCTGCCATACTACTCTCCTACTCCAAAAATAGAATACAAGTCTCCACCACCTCCATATGTTTACAGTTCGCCACCACCTCCACCATACTACTCTCCTTCCCCGAAGGTAGACTACAAGTCACCACCACCTCCGTACGTCTACAGCTCCCCACCACCTCCACCATACTACTCTCCTTCTCCAAAGGTAAACTACAAGTCTCCACCGCCGCCATACGTTTACAGCTCACCACCACCTCCACCATACTACCCTCCTTCCCCAAAGGTCAAATACAAGTCTCCACCACCACCATACGTCTACAGCTCCCCACCATGTACACCATACTACTCTCTTTCCCCGAAGGTAAACTACAAGTCTCCACCACCACCATACGTCTATAGCCACCTCCAGCATACTACTCTCCTTCCCCAAAGGTCGAATACAAGTCTCCACCACCGCCATATGTCTACACCTCCCCACCACCTCCACCATACTACTCTCCTTCTCTAAAAGTTGACTACAAGTCTCCACCACCACCATACATCTACAGCTCCCCACCAACTCCACCATACTACTCTTCTTCCCCGAAGGTAAACTATAAGTCTCCACCACCGCCATACGTCTATAGCTCCCCACCACCTCCACCATACTATTCTCCTTCCCCAAAGGTCGAATACAAGTCTCCACCACCACCATATGTCTACTGTTCCCCACCACCTCCACCATACTACTCTCTTTTTCCAAAAGTTGACTACAAGTCTCCACCACTGCCATACGTCTACAGCTCCCCACGACCTCCACCATACTGCTCCCCTTCCCCGAAGGTCAACTACAAATCTCCACCACCACCATACGTCTACAGCTCCCCACCACCTCCACCATACTACTCTCCTTCCCCAAAAGTAAACTACAATTCCCCACCACCGCCATACGTCTACAGCTCCCCACCACCTCCACCATACTACTCTCCTTCTCCAAAAGTTGACTACAAGTCTTACAAATCCCCACCACCTCCACCATACTACTCTCCTTCCCCGAAGGTAAACTACAAGTCTCCACCACCACCATATGTTTACAGTTTACCACCACCTCCACCATACTACTCTCTTTCCCCAAAGGCCGAATACAAATCTCCACCACCGCCATATGTCCACAAAATGCCTTACTACTAATTTTAAAATTGTTTCTTTAACCAGCAACATGATTTATTTCTATTGTTTTTTTGGATGAAATTTTCTTTTGATTTTCTATTGTTGTTGCTTCATCTATTTCTGGTTTTATAATACCAATAAAATTTGGCTACCTTTTGGATGCACCTATTTATTGGTTGATGTTGTTAACTTACTAGAAATATGTAATAATTATATTTTGCTATCTGATAATTGGCATTTAAAATTAAATATAGTAAATTTTTATATATTTTCCGTAGATTAGTTTCATATTGGTGAAACATTAAAATGTGCCTTCAAAAAAAACATTAAAAATGTTTTGATGTTTGTTTGCAGTTTTGTTATTAGTGAAATTGTCTATTCACCAACAAGATAATTTTGAGTGATTAAGTTGAATTTAAATAAAACATTCTTAACATAATTTTTTGTAGTGCACATTAAATCGAAAACTCATATTTATATATACTAGGGTGAGTCCGCGCTACGAGTGAGATATGCTTTATGTGTGATATATATATTTATATTTTTGTATGCTTTCATTGTTTGTGTTTTAGGTTTGGATTTGCAAAAGATGTGTATGAAAATGTTTGAGTGAGGAGGATTTTATGTAATAAGATTTATTATGTTTGATCACAATGGTTGTTTCTATATTGAAATGTTGCGGCGTATAACATATAAGATGTTGTATGAGGTTTACATGGTCTTTTGTCATTTGTTTTATAATTTTGAACCTATAATTGGTGGGTTGTTTGTGTTTTGTTATGTTTTTGTTCGAAAGGATGAGTTTGGTGAATTTTACGGTTAATGTTTGTATGAATAGTTTGGGTTGTAGAGGTTGATGTTGCTTATGGTTTACGACTTGTTGATCATGATACTGAAGAGAGGAGGAAAAGAATGATAGTTGTAACTTAAGTTAATCATGTGGTATTGAAGTTAAAAAAAGTTTTTTAGGATATGAAACCTTACCAAGTTTTCTTGTGTTAAAAGAACATTCCTATAAGAATGGTGGTGGAGTGTGAATTAAAATGTTATTTGTTATGTTTTAGTAAAACTCTTTACCCATAATAAGTAGAATATTGTCAAAGTAGTAGTAAAACAACCAGCATGAACATTTAGTCTGTCACTGTTTGAGTAGTGTATATTACTGTATTAGTTTTTTTTTTGGTAAAAATTTCCGTCCTTCAACACGCAGTTCAAGTTTGTTTTTTTATAAATCGTTGTTTCATAGTTAACAAAATGAATTTGTATTTCTTATTAAAAGTAAGGAAATATTAAACATATATAGAGATGTATAAATTTTTTAGTTACTTAATTTAATAAATAATGTTTAAAAGACTTTAATTTTTGGAAATCAACAACAATTTTACACTTTCTACTTTCCAGTCACTGGCAAACTATATTTTTAATTGTTTGAAAAAATACTTGTTGACAACGAACAATATTAAATTTTTGTTTGGATTGAAACTGAAATACTAATTTGAGAAAATGGATGGCTAAATGTTTCAAATATATATGATCTAAGTAGTAAACAATATCAAAACACTGAGACAATTTATTAATTTTTAGAAAGGTATGATGAATGTCAAATTTATAGAGAAAAACATACTTTACATATATAGTGTTTTCTTTCTTTGGAGTCTTTTACTTAGTTTAATAAATGATGATTTAAAAATTTTAACTTCTTTGGAAATCAGCAACTACTTTACAGTTTCTCTTTCCCCACATCATTGGCAAATTATATATTTAACTGTCAAAAGACAAAAGATTGAATTATTATCAAAAAGTTATACTATAGTGTTTATTTTAATTTCTTAAGGAGTAAAGAAAATTCAAAATAAAATATCATAGTGATAATCCTATTTTCAAACATGTATTTTGATTGTTACTTCCTCCCTAGAATTCTAACAGATTAGTTGATTTTGAAGTAAAAATTAGACAGCTTTTTATAAACTGTTCAGGAGAAATAAATAAATTATTAACCTATTTTTTTTTAAGAATTGGTATGGTCTTTCACATATTTTTTACTTTAACCACATCAAACCATAAATATTTTTTGTATACGAATTTTTAGTTGTTTTTTATTTTGATTTTATTTATTGTACAACTGTTAAAGAAAAACTTTCCTAAGTACCAAAACAATATATATGCTATACAATAAAGTTGTTTCTTTTTTTTTTGCCTTCGAAAGTTCTTTTATTCCTATAATCAAATAGTGGATTTTGTTTCCACAAATAAAATGTTACAAGATTCTGAGCCGCCTTTTTACAAAGGGCGGGTATATTTTTTGTTTTACTTTTTTAAGAAATTTAAATTTTATATCTGTGTTTTTGTAATTATTTTTTAATTAATATTAATTTGATTTAATATAATTTTGGTAACTATATTAAATATGTCAAGTTGTATAACTATACGCTTGTGCTATATGCATTTCAGAAATTATTTTTAAAATTTATTCCTAAAGTTTGCAATATATTATATTTTCTTAGTAGTTATAACTAATCAAGAATATTCGTACCCAGAAAAACGATTTGAAATCGAACCGAAAATCAAAGTCTCATACTCTATTAGACATGGCCTATATACTCGAACGGTTCTTTAAGTGTTATATCCTACAATCATTATCAAACCCACCCTGCACCAAAAACTGAACAAAATTATTGAATCTTTTTGAAAAAAAACTAATATATGATAGATTAATTATAAAACCCAAGACATGAGACGAAATAACTAAATAATAGCTGAAGAATTAGTTGTAATGTTTTGGAAAGGATAAATACCTCGGGTCTCATGTATTGATAAAAGTTCTATATGTGAGTGGTAAATATATTCGTAGAAGAACTAATAAGAAAACTATATTTGAGTGGGTTAATATGATTACTTAGCATGTTATACGTTATTTGTCGATCAGTATTTATTTTCTTACTTAAATACATCTTTATAACTGTAGAGGTGGAATCCGAAAGTTTAGGAGTTAAAGTAAAGATTCAAAAAATGTATACTAATAATAAATAGTATATACGGCAGTTTTATAATAATGTGGTGGTTAGTGTTTAAACAAAATTAGATACAGTTATATAAAGAGAATAATAAGTGGTTTCTTAAATAAAAGAAATAAATAGCTGGACATAACATTTATCAGTAGGTCATAATAATGTTTTAATAGAATATAGATTTCTTGGCACAATTGAACCATTTCTTTTTTTTTTTGATCAACTAATCTTTTATTGGAAAATATTATTTTATGAAGCAGTGGTAAATTAGAAAAAAAAATTATATTGGAAAATATCTTTCAGTTATGAGCTAGAAAGGGATGATTTTGATATGAATATCTATCTAAATTAGCAAAGTTTTATTCCTAAGAGATGTTGATATGAATAAAATGTGAGGTTCTTCTACCAAGAGGAAGACCAAGGTAAACGGTTTATTGCTTCCGTTGAGAAACTCAAGATCAGATATATCAACCCACCCGCAAACGCTATGCTGGGAGAAGAACGTCTAAGTAAGCTCGCCATTAAAATTGCTTATCTGGAAGGCGATATGTTTGCAGTCACCAACATGCTCCCCGATGCGGTCATGTGTTTAGTGGATTGAGCGTCGCCGTGCCATTAAAGGGGCATAAAATCCACATCGCAAAGCCTTTGAAGATCCCACCTAATGCTGGTCTCACGTGGACATAAAAGTCTGAGCTTTCAATATTTTTCTTTTAGGTTGCTTGTCATTTCCTCGTCTTCTTGAAGGAGATCGATCCAGAAGTTCCCATCATTTTGTCCACGTAGCCTAATTAAAACCACTCGAGCTAACCGTTTCGTCTTGGGGTGTACCAAACCTGTACAAAAAGCTGTGTTGAAAAAATTATGGTACAGATGAAGGCATGTAAGTTTCTTCAGGATGGAAGTAAACCGTTGGTTCATAGTGCTGATTAAGCGCATGGACCTGATAAAGATTCAGCATAACGTGCACGTCTCTGTTACCAACCAGAGGATTATGCAACCATAAGTGACCAAGGCAATGGAAACCTTCAGGTATCCTCACAGGTCTGTAAATGCCACATTTCCAAAATTTATCGAACTCAGTGTTTTTCACTGAAAGTTGTGTAACTGTTGTTAATAGATTGTAATCTTTACATTGCTTTTCTGGATGATAAAATTCGGGTTTGTGTTGTGTACCCATTAAACTACCCTCCATCATAGTTCATGTCAGAATGATTGTAGAGGATTCGTTTGTTATTTGGTTCAATTGTGAACGAGATTGTTAGAGTTGATTTGCGAGATTCATAAGCTAAGAAAATAAGAACACAGCAAGATGTGTATGGTAAGCTCAGTTTCAGAATGATGAACTCATGAATCTTCATGCTGTGTGATTTGTCTGGACTGGGTATGGTAAGCTCAGTTTCAAGTATAGATATATCTTCCTCGTTCTTATTTTTATTAAAAATGATTTCTGAGCTCGAGACTTTGATGGAATGTGAGGCTAAAACTTGTTTCTTAATGATCATTTTAGAACAAGGATAAATTAACATATAGTGAAATTTTCAGGTGTATTGTTCAAATTTTTATATAATTAGTTACAAGGTAAACGATATATGTTATGTAGGAGGTAGATTACATCCCTCCGTAAAGCCCATGATATAGCAAGTCTTGCCCATCAAGCTTGGAGCATCGGCTCAGCTCATAGAATCTAAAAGCAAATGCATCATCTTGGCTTAAGACTGCTTTTAGCCGACCAATGGAGGCGACTAGAAACACCTGGCTCAATAGTTTAACCCATCGGCCCGACAAGATAAAGCCTATTAGGGCAAACCAACCTAGGGTAAAGGAGGCGTGAGCGTCTATATAAGGAGAGGAAGAGGTAACGAGAAAGGGGTCCGAACATCTACACACACACTTGGAGGCTAGAATTAGGCCATCCCACACCTCCGTTTGTGAGATCAACGGGTTTCCCGTGCTCATAACCGTCTACCAGATAATCGTCCTTCCAGTTAGACATTGTGTCCAACAATTGGTCTTTTGCCTTTTTGACAAAAGCTCGCTTCACGTCCTCGTTTACTCCTATGGACCAACACCATTTTTCTACACACCAAAAAAATATTAGATTAACAATTAGTCTAAAAATATTTTAAAAAATCTTAATAATTAAAAAATTAAATTAAAAACCATTAACCGCGAACATTTTGAACCACGTCTTTCAGACGTGGTTCTGTGTCGTTTTCCAGTTCGGATGTGCGTCGGGGAAGTGACCTTTGATCATCTCGGTTACGCTCCGAGCGACACGACTATCAACCTCCCTTGAGGGATACTTTGTATTCACATGCTTTTAAATAGCCGATACTGTTATACAAAATCTGGATTACAAACTATACAGAATAATATCTAAACTGATTGATTTTGTTGCGAAGAATATTCTATATTCTATCACCCTCCCGCAATCGAATCGTGGGGTTGACGCACGGTTAGACTGGACCTGAACTCTGTGAACAAGCTTGTTGGTAGTCCTTTTGTAAAGACATCAACGAACTGTAAAGCTGAGGGTACGAACATGACTTTGACCTCACCAACTGCAATTTTTCCCCTGACAAAATGGATGTCTATTTCGATGTTTTGTCCTTTGATGTCGAACCGGATTGTGAGCTAGATGGATGGAGCTAATGTTGTTGCAGTAGACAACAGAAGCCTTAGAGATGGGGTACCCCAATTCAAAGAAGAGGTTGCGAATCCAGGTTAATTCAGCAACTGCATTTGCCACGCCTTTGTATTCCGCTTCAGCACTGGAATGGGACACGGTGGGCTGTCGTTTCGAGGACCAAGAAACCAAGTTTGGGCTGATGTAGACACAGTAACCGGAGGTAGATCGCCTCGAATCTGGACAACCAGCCCAATCGGCATCCGAGTATGCAACCAAGTCTTGAATAGAGCTCTTATGTAGTTGTTGTCCAAGTGTCTTAGTACCTTGTAGATAAAGTACAATCCTTCTGAGAGCGTGAAGATGAGGGACTCTCGGATCGTGCATATAGAGACAAACTTGGTGGACTGCATAGGCTATGTCAGGCCTAGTAAAGATGAGGTAATGCAAGGCTCCAGCAAGGCGACGATACTGTGTCGAATCTACAATTTTATCTCCATCATCCGCCGAAAGTTTTGATTGCAAATCAACAGGAGTTGCAAGGGGTTTGCAGTTCTCCATGCATGCGCTTTTAATAATGTCAGTAGCATAAGCTTGTTGGCTTAAAAATATACCGCCATTGATGAAGTCAGCCTTTACTCCAAGGAAGTAGTGGAATTTTCCAGAGTCAGACATTGGGAATTCGGTTCGAAGTTGAGTGACAATTTCTTGAAGAAATCTGTTGGTCGAGGCTGTGAATATTATATCGTCAACGTACAGAAGGAGATAAGCTTTCGTCCCTTTCTTTTGTATACGAACAATGAGGCATCACTCTTGCTGCATTTAAAACCAATGTCAGTCACAAACTTAGCAAAACGAGAATTCCATGCTCTGGGAGCTTGCTTAAGACCATATGGCCTTATTGAGCTTGCAAACATGATGAGGGAACTCTTTGCTGACGTATCATGGAGGCTGATGCATGTAAATGGTCTCGTCCAAGTGACCATGGAGGAAAGCATTCTTGACATCAAGCTGGTGAATTGGCCAATCTTTAGCAAGACTAACATCGAGAACGACCCCTATAGTCGCTGGTTTCACAATAGGACTGAAAGTCTCATTGTAATCTATGCCTTCCCTTTGTGATTTGCCATTTGACACAAGTCTTGCTTTGTGACGGCCTGGTTCTCCATCTGCATTCAACTTATGCTTATAAAGCCACATACAACGAACTATGTAAGTGTTGCTTGGTCTCAGTACAAGATCACAAGTCTTAGTCACCTTAAAGGCGTCTTATTCGTCATCCATAGCTAGGGTCCAATTTGGATCAAGGGGATCTTGTTTATGGCTAATGGGAAGAGGTGAAACAGTGGAAAGTAGAATTGAATGACTTGTCGTAATGTCTTGGCCCTTGTTTGCATTGAATGACTTGTCGTAATGTCTGTGACAGAAACAAGAGACGAAGACAAGGAAGGGATAGCTGAAGAAGAAGGAAGACTTACTGTTGTGTTAGTAACTTGATTTGAAGAATTGATTTGAAATTCGGAGAAGGCTCGTCTTGAACTTTGAGGAAGTGATACAAGGCAGTAGAAGAATCTTTTATCGCTACAGGAAAAACTGTTTCATCGAGATAAAAATGACGAGAGATAATAATCTTTTTGGTTTTGAGATCGAGACATTGGTATCCTCTGTGATTTGAAGGATATCCGAGAAACAAACAGGGAGTGGATCTCGGTTCCAGTTTGTGGAGATTAGAGTGGTTTAGATTAGGGAAACAGAGACACTCAAATATTTTTAAATGATCATACCAAAGTATTTTGCGAAGGAGCATAGTGAAGATCTGTTTGTGAATCGACACTAAAGGAAAAATGTTGATGATATGAACTGCAACATTCAAAGCTTCAACCAAGTATCCAGGTGAAAGATGAGCCTGAAAAAGAAAGGATTGAATCGCATTATTGATAGTCTTTATCATTCTTTCGGATTTACCATTTTGCTGCGATGTGTGTGTACATGAGAAACGAATTTGAATCCCATTAGAGGCGAAGTGATTTTGGAAATCGGTGTTTGAATACTCGCCTCCATTATCGCATTGCATAGCCTGGATTTTTGTTTTGAACTGCGTTTCAACATAAGAGGAAAAGATTAGGAATTTAGAAAACACATCAGACTTGAGACAGAGTGGAAAACCCCAAAGAAAGTGAGAATAATCATCGATAAATAGGACATAATTGTAATGCCCCGACCGCCCACGGCTAATGGGCCACCCACGCCCGCTCTCTCGGCCCGTGAGCCCCATCCCGTTCCAACGATCGTGCGTTAATTTTCCAAGGATCGAAATCATTGTTTACTGACCATGCAATCACCACCCGACATTTCCCCCGTGTTTTGGCCTCACTCGCACGGTATCGCGAATCACTTCCCGATAAGTCACCTATCCTTTCACTACTCCAGCCCAAGCACGCTTAACCCTGGAGTTCTAAACGGAAGTGTGACGGAAAAGGTAAGTCAACTTTGGTGACATAGGTAGCCAAATCAATTCTCTTAAGTCTTTCCATATATCACAACTCGGGATGTTACAATAATATTTGATCCCGCCAATGCTTGTGAATGGAGAAGTCCAAACTTCAGAATGAATTAGCTCAAATGGTTTTGATGTAAATGATACAGAGTTTTCAAATGGAAGTTTATTGTGTTTGCCCAATTGACAAGCCTCACAAGAAGTAGCAAGGCTGTCCTTATTACAAGAGATAAGATTTGCAGAACGTAAAGAGAATAGAGAGTTCTTATTGAGGTGAGCTAATTTCTTGTGCCATGTATCTAGCGAAAATGAAACCAGAGCAGTAGATGTGGATTGCTCATGACTGGAAGGGAAGGAGTAGAGATCTCCCGTACTGTTATTGCGCAGAAGAGCCATCCGAGTTTAAAGATCCTTTACAGAAAACCCAAAGGGATCAAATTTCACAGAACAAAAATGATCTTTGGTGAATTTACGAATAGGGATTAGGTTTTTAACAATTTGAGGTGTGATGAGAACATGATTGAGAAGCATAGACGAGTTTTATGTTTAGAAAGGTGTTACCCGATGAAGTAACAGGAATCTTGGACTCGTTGCCAACAATAACAGAATGTTTGACATCTTTAATTTGACCAGACTTTAGAATACCTGAGTTTTCTGCCATGTGAGAGGTCGCTCCAGAATCCATGTACCATTCAGCACCAGAGGGATCAGCAAGTTTCATTGTGTTGAATGCTTGAGCGAGGTTTGTTGTGAGTTGTGGCTCAGTGATCGTGACATTGGCTTGCTGATTCGTCGCTGGTCGGGGGCCTAGAACTCCACGATTATACTTGTTTGATGGCATGAATGGTCCCCAGTATGGGAATTGTTGCTACCATTGTTGAACGGTGGCGTTCAGTAGTTGTTTTGATGCCAGTTGTTGTGCTGAGACCGAGTGTTGGTGTTGTGGCGACCTCTGAACATGTTGTTGTTGTGGCAACGATTACCACGATTGTTGGTGAAGCTGTTTCCTGACCGGTTTTGAGTGGTCCGCGCAGAAGAATGCCAATTGTCAGCAACA
Source organism: Moricandia arvensis (assembly GCA_905132765.1). Taxonomy (NCBI): domain Eukaryota; kingdom Viridiplantae; phylum Streptophyta; class Magnoliopsida; order Brassicales; family Brassicaceae; genus Moricandia; species Moricandia arvensis. The sequence continues at coordinate 29,729 of CAJHQP010006002.1, forward strand.
GTTAATATCGTTGATGAAGAGGAATGATCGTTATTGACTGGTGGTTTGACAAATGTGTTCGCGCGCTTCTCTTCCATCTCGAGCATGGACTGAGCAGACTCAACCGATGAGAACAGCTCTCGATGCTTAATCACATTAATGATGTTGTCAAACCGCTCGTTGAGGCCGTTGAGCATGTACATGACAAGATTCCAATCGGAAACAGTAGCATCAACGTTAGTAAGCAAATCAGAAAGTGATTTGAGTTTCTGACAATAAACTTGGATTGTCATGTCCCCAATCTTTGTCATGCAACTCGTTGTCCAGCTGAATCGCCCTTGCCTCCTTGTTGTTTCGGAATTGATTTTCAATTCGAATCCATATGTCACGAGCAGTCCCACCTGTTTTGAAGGAGCTGCGGAAGAGCTTCGGTGTAAGGGTTCCATACAGCCATAGCTTCACAAGCCCATCACCTTTGTGCCATGGCGCGTTGTCGTCGTCAGTCAGTCAGATGTACCATCTATGTGCCATCGAAAGTGAGGCAATGCGTGTGGAATAGTTCACGCCACGCATCATAATTATGGTAATCAGATCAAGGATGATCGGGATGTGTGATTTTATGTTCGTAACGCCAAACGCTCTTTTGAGATTTGGAGGAGCAGCCATGGAGATCGAAAGAGGAAAGAAGAACAGAGAAGATCGTAGGAGATAAAGAAAGAAAAGAAGAGAATTTGATTAAGAGAGCAAGATTGGCTCTGATACCATGAAAGTTGTGTAAACTCACTTGAGGGATACGTTGTATTCACCTGCTTCTGAATAGCCGATACTGTTACACAAAAGCTGGATTAAAAACTATACATAATAATTTCACGGATACAACCCCACCTATAAATAGTTACAGATTCAGCTACTGGAATAAAGAGAGACCCATGAATCAGAAATCGTGAAAGGATTTAAGAATTTTGTTAAATGCCATGAATCAATACCTCACGTAACGTTTCAGAGGATAATGAACCAAAGACGAAACAACTCAATCAAAGTTTGGCACAGAGCTTCACGACGGTTCGTCTCACTCAACATCCTAAAACTCCATTGTTGGTTTAGATCATAAGAGCTTGAAGTAACCGATGAACCCTAATTTTCAACATTGTCTTTAGCGAAGAAGAACGGACATTTTGATCTCTCTCAATCGGTTAGGATATTAACTTACAAAGCTGAATAACAGAAAAAAAAAGAACCTAATAAATGTATAGAAGAAAGCTCAATTAAAACAAAAACAAAAACTAAGCAAAATTCGGTAAGGGATTTACACGTGGCAAACTCTCATTCAGTTAATTGATGACGTGGTTCTCTAGGAAGACAGGAAAATATTTAATAACAAGTCTAATATATTCTCAATTAAAAAAAACTATTTTTATTGCAGTTTTTATTATTTATTTTATTATTTAAGAAAAATATAGTTGTTTCATCATTTAAAAGTTATAAAGCTGTAATTGTTTAACTTTGTTCTAAATATTTATTCTAATTTTACTTTGATAATAAGTAAAATAGTTTTTAAAATTGTACTCAATTATGTTCAACACATAAAACATGGATTATTTTTTATATGTTAAATTTTTTAATTTGGCAACACTTTTTGCTTTTATACATTTTTCTTTAAATTGTTAAGTTATACAATGCAAAATAACTTATTTCTTATAGTAAAATATACTTTAAAAAGTAGGTAAATGAAAGCCTATACAAATTGTTACATTTTATAAAAATATATAGTTATTGGAATTTTATATGGTATTATATTTTAAAATCAAATAAATCATGTTATCTGAATAAATAATTAGGGATTGATGACAAAAAAAATTAGGGATTCAAAATAAATGACACTAATTAAATTTAAGTTTGATTTTACATTTAATTTATTATGTATAATTAATTTATTTTATTTTTAAATTATATATATTTTATTAGTAAAAAATATTTATTTTAGTTATTATATATTATATTTTTGAAAAATTAATTACTTTATATATATAAATATTTAAGGATAACTATTCATTTAGACTGAGTGACATTTAGTCATCTAATTTATATCATGTAAATAGAAATTTTAAATTTAGTAAAAATATTATTATAATTAAATTATTAATTTCAGTAGTTAGATAAATTACAATGTCTTTTAACCAAGTACAGTTTCAAATGATTTTTGAATTCCTTTTAAATTATTCAACTGTAAGTAAATTATAGAAAATGGTAATAAAATTTTATATTTATTTCAAACCACTTTTAATATATATATATATATTTAATTATTGATAAAATAATATGATATTTATATACATTATATTTGTTATCAAATTTATCTTTCTGCCTATGATGTTTATATCTATTATACAACCCGATTTGTAAACTTTATTTTTATAAAATTGTGTTAAAATTTTATTCATGATTTTAAAAATTATTGATATTTTGTATTCAATTGAAAAAAGTATTTTTTGTTCAAAATGTACCATTGAATATAAAATTATCAGATATAATAGTGTAATCATAGTTTATTTTTTCATCGTTATAAAATGCCTTGAATATTTTATTTATGATTTTAAATTGACAATTAATTTTGGTTCAAAATTAAAAACTTAATCATGAACTTTATATGATGTATTGTTAAAATATTTGGTTTCATTGTTAAGAAAACAAAAGTTATGAAATATTTTATATTTTTTAGATGATTCGCTGACATGCGTTTTTCATTGACCTATTAGAAATAATTGTACTCATTATATTGTCCAAAGTTTCAAACGAATATTCAGTTTCAAACATATTACACCACATTCGGAAAAAGTTTCAAACCCACGTTGTACTTCAACTTATGGATCAGAGATGATCACATCACAAGTTTACAACAAAAACAGAGAAGAGACAACAACAACTTGCATCTAAAAGTCTTAAACAAACACATATTATAACTCAAGCTGAATTAAATACAAAAAGGAACCAAAATACACTCAGCTATTCCATGTTGAGAACACGCACGTGTTTCAAGTGCTACTTTCAGTTCCTGCAAATTTACAGAAACAACAATTGCATTCCGTACGATCATATTTTTTTGGATAAAGAATTCACATACTTTTGCTCTATGAGCAATTAGTTACCTTGGTTTTGGTGGAAGAGAAGATTTTGAAGCTTGGTCTTTCAGTTTCTTTTCTTCTCTTTCCAGCAAGAGAAGATTCTGAAGCTTCGTCTCTTTGAATCTCATCGTCAAGCATCGTTCTGATCATAAGAAGAAGTTGAACACTTAAAACACTGCAAAACTTGAGTCTTTTATCTATAAAGAGTCTTTGTACATATAGATGTGTCAAGTATGCACAAAGACTCTTTGGCAAAGACTTGGGGTCCGAAAGGATGCAGCCCTGGGTTCGATGCTAGGCTGAGGCGAACTGGCTTGATCTTGTCATAAAGCGGGTATTGGGCCTTCGGGCCCAGGGAAAAACCTCTCGGGTGAAACTGGCCTGCTGCCTGACCGGGATCAGGGGATTGACCCACGAAGTGGAAAACCCCTGGATTACACAAAAAAAGACTAGTCGTCTGCCCGCGCTTCGCGTGGGTTTATTGAATTTAAATTTGTGATTTTGTTGTGTAATTTGGTAATGTAAAGCTATTAATGTGGTTATAATTTTATGTGTTTAGTCTACTGGTGTAAGTTTTATATAATGTGTGTGTCGTAGATATAGTGGATGTAACATGGTACGTGTTTTTGTTTTAAGATTATTTTTAGGTTACATAGAAGGTTGATGGAAGACGGGAGATTGCTGTTATGAAATTGTGAAAAAATACTAAGCAAAAACTCTGCTACACCCAACAATGAAACATCATTTGACTATGACATTTATCAATTTTAATATTTCGTATAATATAAGGATGTTGCGAACTTGTAGTAGTAAGGTTGTTCGTAAACAATTTTGGTGAGTTTTGTATTTTGTAAGTGTTGTTTTCTTCATACTCTCTCTATATAATTTATGGCGGTGAGTTCCATATTTTGTTAAAATTGCAAATCTTTGAGAAATATACATTAGTAAAGTGGTGATAGTGTTTCAAGTGCAAGTACGGAGAGATGCGATAGTAAAGATAATGTCAAAATTGTATATATTTAGTAGGTATTTTAGGTGGATGATGGTGATTTTGTTCCGACCGGTTGTCGTTTTTCAACTTTTATTGTGTGAAGATTTTAACCAAAATTAATTAGTTTTTTTAAAAATCAAAAACTTAGGTGGTCTATATTTACTTGAACCCTAAAATATTCAATTACATTATTAAATACTAAAAATATTAACGTTAATGTGACATAAATTATCAGTTACGTGTTCCTTAAGGTACACTCCTATATCTCAAAATATATATATATATATATATATATATATATATATATTTTATAATCTCTTTTTAACATGTTGGATTTCTTCAGCTAAAGCCAAATGGTGGACTGTATCATGACAATAATAAACAATCCGTAAGATGTTGTTTCCACCAAAGCCATCATATATTACATAGCAACTTCAAACTTTTTCCAAGATTCCCACTGGTTAAAATGTCTTCTAAAGGTTGGATATCTTGATACTGATTTGATCAATCCTTGAAGCCTTTGACACCAAAATCAAACACAGGTTAAAGCGAGACAACATTCATTTACATGTGAAGTTTTCAGTTTATAATCTTACCCGCGAGCAAAGGCTTGGAACTCAGCTTTTCTTTGTTCCGTCAAAGAGATTTAGAGCTTTCAAGTCTCTCAGCAAAGATCCTCTTTCTTCTTCAGATAAGTTTGCTACTTCAGTCTGGTATTTAATGGTCAGAAAAGGATTCAGAAACCAATCATAGACGGTCTTTTGGGGGTTCTTTGTAGCTATCTTTGTTACACTGTCATCTACATGAATACACACAACATTTATGATTCAGAGAAGCTCTAACGATACAGTTCTCATAACCATATTGCAACGGACCGATAACAAACCGGTGGAATTGAATTTGATAGAGCGTAGAAGCTCGTAAAGAAGGGAATAAGCAGGTAAGCCAATGCTGATGACTTGACTGCCTTTGTTAATTGTTAGACTTGACTTCTTAGATGTATTCTGAGTTTATAATACCTTCTGTTACCATAATCTCTTTGTCCTGCCTACATACCACAAAAGGAGCTTCCAGAAGCTGCAGAAACCATTAAAAGATTTCAGACAATAGTAACCAAGCTACAAAAACCATTAAAATTTTTAGACAATAGTAACAAATAAACATTCAAGGTAAATGGTATTAGAGAGATTGTCGAGTACATCAAGTGGTTTCAAGTCAATCATTGGGCCTATGTTTGATCCTCCGCTTGATTGAGTTGTCTTGAAAGACCACCAGAAAACGCTGATGTACAACCTTCCTCTTTGCTCGAAATGTTGGCCTTTAAACTCGCTATTACTCATATCAGTTGGACGATTTACAAACTACAACATACTTGAACGCCTTCATGCCATCATATGTACTAAAGAAGTGACCAAACTTTGAAGGAAGAAAGAGTGGAGCAGCTCCATCGGTGGGGACGATAGAATATGTATACGATAGCAACAGAGGCAATTAAGAGAATGATTTCGTCAAAGCATCATTGGTTCTTATCCATAGAACCAGTGTTTGACTTCGCCGGAACTTTAGTGGAGTTCCTGGAACTTTGCTGCTAGACTTTTTAGGAATCGTATCCATGGACGCGGTGGTGAATTTCCCATGGGCTGTGTTGCTCAAGTTCGCTGGAGCGGTAGCGCTTGGATGCTTAAAGTTTTGTATCCGGTAAAGTGCATGTGCAGTGAGTTATTATTAAAGATGATTGGGAAGTAGAGTAGGCTTATGATTCATGGGAGTATATATATGCTAAGTTTGGTTGGAGGTGAAACGTTTAGGTTTCATAAGGAGATGAAGTTATGAGAGCCTTTGATGGCTGAGAATTATGGAGGATGATGAGGGCGATTAAATGCGGGGGTGGGAGAATGGTGCAAATCAAGTAAACGCTTGGATTAGTGTAGCAGATAAATGTTTACTGATGCCGTTACACAGCCATCGTTAGAGCCGATGAGATATGAAAGGGAATGACTATTCTGCTATGCATTTCCAACCAAAAAAAAAAGAAAGAAACTATATTAACATTTGGGGCCTTTATGCAACACCTAACCCACTCAATATTTGCGATACAAAAAATTTAGATTTGAAGACATGGTTGACAAATGTCAAGATTAGGAGCAGTCTTCGCTGAAGTGGCGAAAGGATTCTTCGCTGAAGTGACGAAAGGATTCTTCGCTGAAGTGGCGAAAGGAGGAGAAAGTATATTCAATTTTTGTCGAATGTTTCTATTATTATATAGAGTGATTAACACTATAGGACAATTTTCAACATTTTATTACACTCTAAGACATTTTAGACTTTTAGGGTAGTTTTTGGTGTTAAAATGACTAAATTGTCCTCACCTTAAGTTTTCCTTTGTTGATGTACATGAGTCTCAAGTTCTATTTAGTTTGTTGTTCCCTGTTACGTTTGATTTCATCTTCTTTCTATATTCCTCTGTTCTAAACAAACAATAAAGCTTTTTTTTACTTGTCAATCTTTCTTTGTCTTGGATCTTATGTCCTAACCGTGAAAAAATGACTATGACGACAGAGAAGAAACTACCTTCCGACGGTCGAGATTGGAGTTTCGTCAAAATCTTGTTTCAAAATTCTTTTCCCTGGTGGGTCGGTTCAAAATCAACACCAGACACCTTCCCCTTCAATCAAAAGTTGCATAATTTCAACCTACAAAACACTGATTGAAGTTTGATCCTTTAGGGAAACATTTTTTCCTTTGTGAGTTACCAATATCATCGTATTTTTGTAAGTGAATCAATTTTTTTTGAACTTCCGATGTTTGAGCTTTAAAAAAAAATCAAAGTCTTGATTTTCAGTTGATCCATGACTATAAAGATGTAACTTTTTCATCATTAAATATTTCTTTTGATTATAGATCAGATATAATTACAAAAAAATTTCAACAGCGAACAACAATGTTGTCTCTTTAGATAAAAAATACTTTTTTTCTAGCAGAAAATCACTACAAAAATGGTTTGTTATCATCCTTGATATCTTGAAAACCCCATAGGTCGTTGATATCTGAATCACTTTGCTTATAAGATGATCATATACTATAGAGAAATTTTCTTACGAGCTTGCACTCTACTGAAGTACAATTATGGCATTTTATGTAGTGGATGTATCGCATACGTGTTACACTATGAGATTTTATGTACACATATATATTATGTACAATGAACGAATTTCAAAAAGGCTATGAAGGTGGATAATAAATAACATTTTAAAACACATTACATTTCAAATAGTCATCTTTCAATACATTTCACATTACATTATGATTTAGTGTAATTAATACATATATCTCCAACAAAGCCGACCTAAACATTTGTCTAACCATAAAGGTGAAACTCAAGATTGTTTTAAAGAACAAACTTACAGACAAACATTCTTTTTGTACCAGCAATGCAATAACCAATAAGAGACCAATTCTTTGCGGTGAACTTTGTTAATGATCCTAACCTCTGCATGAAACTCTCTTTCTTCCTTACCACTCCCAACTTTCAACTATTTCACAACAACTTTTTCCTACTAGGCAACACCACTTTGTGCACGTAACCAAACTTGCCTTGTGAAGAAGTTGGGTCAAAGAGATCACTAGGTAACACCACTTTGTGCACGTAACCAAACTCTCTTTGTGCATGTAACCAAATTTTTGTAATGCAAGACTAATAAGATAGTTAGATAATTTAAGATAAATATGACGTACCTAAATAGTTATAAATCTAGTACATACATGTTTTCACATTATAAAAAACAAAAAAAATAGTATCCATGTGTACATTGTTTTCATGTACATTGTTTTGATAAGATTACATGTACACAATTAAAGAACTATCCACATGTATGATTTCCGTCAAAATGTACACTTTTTTGAAGAAAAAAAACAGATTTTCAGAGTTTGAAAGATTTGAACTTTTCCGTCTCATAGTTTCAATCTCTATAGATGTAAACTTTTCAGCAATCCTTAAAAACAAGTGAAAGGTCAATTATAGAAACAAAACTGAAACAAATACGTGTTCAACATAGGAATAATTGTTCTCTCTCATAATAACTATATTGTATCATGCTTGCTCCCGCTGAGAGCCTAAGACACATAACACACAAAGGATTCAAAGGGAGGAACAACTTGAGACTTGAAACCAAACAATAAAATCTTATCCAATCACAAAGTGAAATGGATCCTAAGCACACTTCTGTAATCATTGATCAAGATGAGATATGTATCATAAATACAACTATTCAAGATCCAAACTTGAAGGTATATTTATACAATTCTAAGCCTATAAATTAGAAGCAAACTGTTCCTAGCTTGATAAAGCAAAAAGACAAAAACTTCAACAACATTGGAAGCAAAGAAGCGAAGCTGAAGTAGCTTCAGCATCAACGAACATCTCAAAACCACGGTGAACTTACCAAAAGGAACAAATTTTAAAATCGAATCAAAACCCAGAACTTCGGTTCCTTTCCGAACATGGAAGATTCCAACTCCAATAACTCCTAAGCTAGTCAGTCATAACACCTGCCACTAAACAAGAAATGATATAATTTTGAGAGACAAGCACAAGACCAATCAACCACAAAATTGAATAATTTCATGGGTAAAATTCTAACCAATAGAAAGAGTCGTCCACCACCGGAAACTTCACGCCATGTTATAGACCAGTCATTGAAATCAAACCGGAGCCGTCATATCGTTACCACCACCAACGACACCGGTCCACACTGCAACCGTCAACCACGAGAATAACCACCGTGAGGTCAACAATTTTAGTTTTTCTCTCTTCTACACATTCCATCTAGATTCTCTCAATTGCCGTATTTCTCTACAGAGTGTCGAGAAACTGAAAAATTGAAAAGATGATGAAAAAAATAAAAAAAAATCTAAATTAATTTGAATATTTATTTTTGAGATTTGAGAACAAAGAGATTAAGTGAGATTTTTGCTTTTGGTTTTAATTGCTGAGGAGAAAAAAAACATAGTGAAAATTTCAGATTATTATTTGTGTGAAAAAAGAGCTAAAGTACTCTTGAGGCAGAAAGTGTTCTATTGTGATATTTATAAGACAAAAGATATCCTACAATGTAAATCTCTCCATTATATATCACTTTTTTTTAATTTCTAACTAACTGATGTTGTTGAGTATTCTGAATGCTTTTTATCTACCCAAAATATATAGCCTCGGTTACACAATTAAATTTGGTCGGATGGATAGCCGACTATCCAATAACTTTGGGGAATTTTCAAAAATACCACTTTCCTTGTACCACTTTTCATTTTTACCTTTATTAAAGAGACATTTTCAAAAATACCACATTTTATGGGCAAATTTTTTAAAAATTAATTAGAATCATAAATTTTAAATTCCTAAACTCTACCCCCACCCTACCCCACCCCTTAACTCTAAACCTTAAGTTTTAGATTAATTAACCCAAGGGTTATAAGTGTGTTTTTCCTCTTTAAAAACAATGATAAAAGTGATTAAGGTATTTTTAAAAAGTGGTACAAGGAAAATGATATTTTTGACAATTTCTCAAATAACTTTTAAATTTTGAAGGACAATTGATATAGAGGTTATCAAGAAATATCAACAATATTAATACTTTGGATCCATTAGTTTATCAATTATTTGTTGAAAATATGACAATTGACTGAAAAATGAACTTTGTCAATAAAAATCGACTTTAGTTTTATATATTTAGCTAAGAATATCAGTTTTTGTAATTAACTAGATGGATCGTATTTTTTCACAATCAAAAGACATCGTGCAAAACATTAAATATATTGAAAGAATTGCTGATTTAAGTGGCTTGGTTGAGAAGACGGTTCAGATAAATTTGTATTTGTTACAAATGGATTGTATGGTAAAAATATGAAATTATGTTCATATTTTTTAGAATAATGTTTTTATTTAATAGAAATATAATTATTTCTACATATAAATTTTAAAATTTTGTATATAATTTATGTATATGGTTTATTTTATTAGGTAGAATAAAACATAGTAGAAATTCAACTCGTATTATGGGAGTATTTTAGTTCAAATACTTGTACATTTATAATAAAAATAATTGTACATCTAATATATTAAAACATAGTCCTATTTTTTATCTACTTATAAGTAGTCTAGGTTAAACCATTACATTTTTTTTAATTTCCTATTTATTCTCGTACAACTAGCTTAATTATTATTAAATATATATTGTATCTAACCAATTATCTTAATACTTTCAAAATAAAATATCTAAAACAGATATTCTTAAAAAAATTTTCTTAAGGTTATATTTTAATAATATCTTTTAATATCATTGTAAATATACATTTTTTTAAAATAATAAAGTCATTATTAATATTAACTATATTTAAAAACAAAAAAATTATTCATTATTCATTTATAAAAAAAAATCTATAATATTTCTATATATAATTTATATTCATAATTAAATTACTACACCAAGTAATAAATATAAAGTAACTTAATTCATTAATTAATTATTTATAAGTTATAAAATAACAGAAAATTTTATAATTATGAATTTTACAACATAATTCTACTTATTAAACAATATTAAAATATGATATATGAACTAATAAATCTTTTCATAAGTTAATATACATATTTAAATTAAAATATTAAAAATAATTAATATATTTCTCATGTATGAGACGAGTATAATAACAATAGTTAATTTGTATAATAATATGGACAAAAAAATAATAATAAAATAAAATTTTATGAATATTTAAAATTAAAAATTGTATTATAATATATGAAGCAGGTTATATAAATTAATTATCTTATTTTCATAAAATATATTAATGTAAATTTTATTTTTATTTTATATACTTCAAAACAAATGTTTTAATAAAAAGATACACATGTATAAAATTTCTAATTTTGAGTAAATAAATATTTGAATAAAATTCATCTCGCTTTAAAAGTACAGGTCAAAATCTAACAATAAACATTAATATTTCATCAAAATCTAATAAGAAAAATTAAAATGCGGGTGAATATCTAATAATAAACATTAATATTTAATCAAAATCTAATAAGAAACATTAAAGTGCGGGTCAAAATTCATCTCACATTCATTTATTTATTTCTAATTTAGTATGTATCCTCTCGAATATTGATCCATTATGCTTATAATGCGGATCAAAATTCATCTCACATTCATGTATCTATTTCTAATTTGGTATGTATCTTCTCGAATATTGATTCATTACGCTTACAATAAAATGATAAATTAGTTTGACTAACTTTTGTAAAATAAGAGCATAACATTCATAATATATATTCACCATTCTTCTAAACAGTCATAAATTAGAATGCTTTAAATATGAAAATTTAAGTCAAATTGTATTACATAATGACCACCCATAAGTTCAACCAATAGTCGGGTCCCAAATTTTAGCGTATTTTGCGAATTTTATAGAAAATTTAAATAACGAGATCAAAGAAAAAAACAAATCGGACTCCATATAAAGTCATCAGTTAGTCAGTTTAAATCGCGGGTCTGGGTCGTGACCCTAAACACTGGATATAATGATTCATTTGTAACATTTAAATGTAGATACATAATTAAAAATGCAATTTTATTTCATATAATTTGGTTTGTGTCAAAAATAATCCTGCGCTTTTTAGCGCGGATCAAAATCTAG
>CAJHQP010006003.1:0-41480 GCA_905132765.1 Moricandia arvensis
TTTTCGTTGTTCTCCGGCTGGTTGTTTCTGTCGCCTGCGGCTTCATTTTATTTTTTTTTCCTTTTTATTTTCCGTATTTGGTTGTCATTTCTCTCTCGTTGTATGGTTCTTATCAGTTGCGCATTCTAATTGATTGTGGCTTTCTCTAATTGGTTCTGGTTTGGTGTGGAGTTGTATGTTTCTTTGGGCTTGTTCTGCAACGGTGAAGCGTCCCGAGGATCCTTGGTTTATTATTAACTTCTCTCCCGTGAAAAAGTCTGATTTGAGGTCATTTGTTCCTCGCTTTTTTCTGTGGGCTTGTTTCTGTCCTTTGGTTAGGTTGTCAAGCTTTTCAAGTGTTGGTGGTCAGTCCTCATTGGAGGCCCGTCCTCGTTTTGTCTGGTTGTCTCTTTGTAAGCTTCCCGGTGGTTCTAAGTTCCATGGTTATTATATCCTCTTTCCTCTCCTTTGAACTTTCAGTATTTTAGGGATTTAAGTTTTAAATTTCAATTTTTTATATTGCTTTTGTGCTCTGTGGATGAGCTTCAGTTTCCTTTTCTATGGGATTTAGTTTCCCTTCTTGTGGGACTTAGTTGCTGAAGATATCTTGTTTTTCTTTCAGCTAATGTATTAGATCTTGTATTTTCCTTGTTGTTCTAATATAATCCTCTTTCGACGGAAAAAAAAAAAGATATTCACTTTTGACATTGTAATAGTAAGTTATTAATAACTTTAATTTGATATTACTAAGTGTTTCTTTTTGTTATATTTTTAAAAGATTATATACATTCCATAATTTATTTATTATTTCCTCCGTTTCAAATTATTTATCGTTGTAGAGTAAATTTTTTGTTTTAAAATAAGTCTTGTTTTATAATTTCAATGTAAAATTTAATGATTTTATATATTATTTTAATTTTTTATTGGTTAAAATGTTGTTAGATGTATAGATAATGATATTTTTATTTTGAGAATATGTAAAATTTAATATTTTTTAATATATATGTAAAAACCTAAAACGACAACTAAAATGAAAGTTTGTATAGCACATAGACTTCTTACAATTATCGTAAACATACACGTTTGTTTCTTTAAGCATCAACGTCAATATGCAGTAAAAACAAAAAACAAAAATGAGTTCCGAGAAAACAAAACAGAAGACTTTATAAGCCACCTTAATTCTTCTCCGAAAGCAACAAATCATAGGCCGCTAATGAACGCCGCCACGTAATCGCCAAGGAGAACGACCGCAGTTCTGGATAGTACCAACACGTGGCACCGGCACACATGAGAAGGAAGCCTGGTGACGTTAACTTTGGCTGACGTTAATATAGTTTTTTTCTACGTGGGTTTCATTAGTGTTGAGCGAGTAACCGCTTAGCCATAAAACGCATGGCGATTGCGTTCCGTAACGTTACACCGACTCAGCTTCGCAATCGTTGACATTTCATGGTAGCTTGTAAAAGTTAACAACTTGAAGATTAGTAGTACTCTTCTTTTGTTGGTTCAACTATTATTATCTTCTTCTTTTTTTTTTCTTTTTCTTTTGGTAACTTATTAGTATTCTTCTTGAACCCGAAATAAACCTATCTAATCATCACTAGATGAACTAATTAATAGACATGATGAATACATGCATACACGATATCTTAATATTAACGAGAATACATTATACAATGTAAATAAAAGTGTATAATTTCACCTAAAATGAATTTTTCACCCATAATTGAGCTTAAGTTTACCAAAATATTTGACTAATACTCCATTCATTTCAGTATAAGTAATGTATAATTATACCTAAGTTTACTTAATGTTTATTAAAAGTTTATATATCAATTATTTATAAACTAAGAATTTGGGTCCTTTTAACAAAGGAAAATATGATAATATTAATAAGTGAATGTTTTATACTCCTTCCATTTTATTTTATATATTATTTTAAGTTTTTTCACATAAATTAAAAAATTATTAAAATTTTAAATTTTCGTTTCCTCCATAATAAATATATTGTTTCATTTCATTATGTTAACTAATAAACTAAAAAAATAAGGTTGAAATTGGAAAAATTATCAAATAAAATATTAAAAAACATAAAACGATACTTAAAATGAAACAAAAATTAAATTCTACAACGATAACTAATATGAAAAAGGGAATACTATATAACAACCGTGCAAAACTCTATACGGCGATGATGAACTTGATAAATGAATTAGGATGTTGCTCTTCCTTACAAACAATAATTATGGTGTTAGTGTGTTACTGATTACGTACGAACACCGAAATATCCAACTATATGTGTAAGTGTATATAACGACTTGTGTATTTCACGATAATAAAATCAAATCACATCCTTAATGATTGATTAATTATTAAAATATCGAATCCCTTGACTTCACTCAAGCACCTTCACGATGACCTCATCTGATGCAACACAATATATTAATTAATACTTACACGTATACATACATATATGGAGTATGTTATACGTGTAAAACATGAGATTCTTTGCGATATCTCGGTCTATATAAGTAGCAACTTTTCTCATAGTTGTGTCTTCTCTTCTTACCTGACTCTTCAATAAAATTCATATAAATCCAAAGTAATCCCTAAATTTCTTGCAAAAGTATCTCTCTCTTTCAATGTCAGAAGAACTTCAAGAATCTGTGGTTATATTTTCCGATGATTACTTCATAAACAACAACAAAAAGAGTACCAACAACGAAAATAACAAAAGAAAACCGACGAAGGAGACGGTGGAAAAGTCATCTCCGGTAAGAATTCCGGCGAGAAATATTTACCGGTGTACGGAGGACGAGAAGGAGGAGGAGAGTGAAATGACTCCGCCACATGTCATCATCGGAAAACGAAGAGTGGAGGCTCAAATGGCGTTTTCGTTTTGTACCCTCAAAGGAAGAGAACTAAGTCGTCACCGTAACTCAGTTCTTAGGATGACCGGTTTTTTGGAAGTTTAAAAATTGATCTTAAAATAAAACTGTTCTCGTTAAGGTTTGTGTATGAAGATATTATTTTTTTTTCTTAGGTATTGATAGAAAAGTTCAATGTTGGGAATAATTTCCCATATTTTATCAGTTAGGCTATAAATAATAATAATTATTTATGTTAAAATATTGTTTGGTTTCTTGAGAGAATGAAAAACCATAAGAATCAAATCTTATGATAAAATTGAGTTATGTACGGGGTTTGCTTGTGAAGTAACATGTTTCTTGGCTTGTAGATTTTGTATTTGGTCCACATCTTTAGGATTCTGCAATTTGCTCGCTAACATGAGCTTTATAACTTTATAAGCTTTGTTTCCTATTGTGAACTCAGCTGAAGGATGAATTGATGATAGTATGATACCTTGGAAAGTACTGTAGGACCTTAATTTATAAAGAGGCACAATCTGAATAATTATAAGATAGATTATAAAAAACATTGAATAAGTACAGAAATACCATGAATCAAACGAAATGGGCAACGAGTTTTTGCAGAGTCAAGATTTAGGAATCTCTTTCCTTAATTCAAAAATCTCCCCGTAGTGTGACGGTTGTATGACGATTAGAGTCCCAGGATATAACTGCATCTTTCTTCTATTCACATCACTTGAATAAGAAGTCTAGCAAACCTTCATTCTATGTGTACTCTCATTGAGAAATTGAAAAAATAAAGAAAAGAAGTGGAAGAGATTGTTGTTGTTCACATTCACGTTATTTTTAGTGGAATGAGATGAGGCATTATATAGCCTAGGAATTTGCCAAAACGTTTTTGGTTTTAGTGGAGATAGTGGTGCATTAATTTTTGGCATTAACCACAAAATTAATCACAAAACTAAAGAGAGTTTTTAGCTTGGTGACCAAGACTAATTCTTAACAAGAATTAATGGGTTTTGACCAAGTTTTATTCTCTAAAAATATTTATTTATTTTTAATCAAATTTTCATTTATGTAGTGATCAATTACATAAAATAAAGCTTTGATATAAAAATATAGGTTGTTGGACCATAATCCATATACCTGAACCGTGATCTAAACCGAACTCAAGTCCGAGTTCACATTGACTCAACTTGGTGTGCGCGCTTGGTTTAGTATGAGTTCACATTTCTCTACACTTGTTTAAGGTTACTAACCTTGTTAGATTTCTCCACATTGTCCATTTTGTGCTATTAGAGCAACAATCTTATGACAAACATTTCTCATTCAAACAAACTACAATTTTAACATTTGTATTAAAATTGAGTTCTAACAAGTACTACTATGCAAATATAATTACCCTATCAACCTATGGTTAATTAATATTTTGAAAATAAAAAAATTTGATACCATAAGAAATAGTTTGATTTTGTATATGGTTTTATGTAGAGGAAACCACACTAGCACAATCTTGTTTATTGTAAGAATATCTAAGAATCGATATTTCTTAAATTCATTAAGATCTCTATAGATTTACTGTAAACTAAGAATAAAGAGAGAACTTTGAGTTTTATTTATCAAATCATAAACTAGACGGCTATATATAAGAAAACTATAAAAATCCTACAACAATAAAGGAAATTATCATATTAAATTATTGATAGTAATAAATTAGATAATAGTGTTAAGAATAGTTTCTAAATATTCTCTTGACATCATGGTCCAAATCATCTATTTGAAGTTTTGAACACACGCGTTAAATTTAGATAAATTCTTTGGTAACAATATAGTAATTTTTTTTGACTAATTAGCCACTAGTGAGACAGTGAGACTTGTAGTGTATACCGCACTCGAACATTAATATGTTCGTTGACGTATATTTTATATTTTTCATAAGCCGTAGGCAATAGTTAAAATTTAACTTTTTATTACTTTTGTTTGAATTTTGTCAGAGATTGTATAATTCAGGTATATTCATCATTTAGAGCAGAATACCTTAAAAAGCATAAACGTGATGATTCTTTTTAATGGTATACCATCCACGATTATATAGACTAACACACAATAGATAATATACACGTATTCGGGACCACCACCGCCATGGACCGAATCAGCCGGTATCCCTAAACCGTTCATGGTTTGCTTGCTCTATGCACTTTAGTACGACTGTCACCAAACTTTAACCAGCCGGTATCCCTAAACCGTTCCCTCTCAGCCGTCATGATCACACCCTCAGGTGGAGGCACGGCGTATTTAACGGTGTCGTAACAATATGAATAATACATATGACGTTCTCGGAACTGTCGCATTGCGGCTCCTTGTTTAGGATTTATGAATCAGTAATCGCTAGTCATGATAATCTGGTCTGAGGCAGAAGAATTGATGTGGTTATAACCGACACTGTTTTTGTTGTTGTTAGTTTTTTGCAAACTGATCATGCCTGTTTGGTAAAGGTGGTATAATCGCATAATCATGTCACCACCATCGAGTTATCATTCCTATCCATTACAATGTTTATGCAGCTCCCAAAACAAATCAACATCATCAAAAACCGACTTGAAGGGTCCAGTGAAGTCAATCCCATTCAATGGTGTCACATGAAATGGTAGAACCATTGGAGAAAGGAGAATACATTCATGTGTTTGTTGAGAACAAACGTATATTAAAAAAAAAGCGACTGTAACTCCTAAAAAATGGTATTCGAAAGGGAAAGAAGTTGCATTTAGTATCCAGCAAATGATACAAATCTTGTAGCTCAAAAGGAAAACAAGAAAGAAACAAGAGTTTTTAAGCTGCAACAAGATCAGGTGTCTCAGCCTCAACGGACAACAAGGTAGTGTGAACCTTATCAACCCAACTATCTAGCTGATCCCTCAATGACTTGATCTGCGGTATCCCTAGCACCCTCGGTTGCGCCCATGACACATGCACCGTTCCATCCACCTGGTCTATTATTCCCTCTATCAAGTGCACCTGCACAAAATCACCATATGATACATCAACATAATCTCCTTGAAAAGTCTTGTGTCTTCCCAATCTTATTTAGATTTCATATACTCATAGAAGGGATAGAGAGGAACACTCACGGATAAGCTCTTCATGAGAAGGTGCTCAACATCTTCAATTGAAAGCTTAGTACGCTCCGCAATGACACTCAACGGTATGGTCCTATCTTCAGCTGGTCGGCTGTTACAGATATGGTTTATAAACAATTTAAGCATTCATTCTTTTCCCCCTATCTGTAATCTGTGTAAGATGTTGCTTAGAGAAGCAATAAATACCTGAAAATGATCTCAATAAGGCAGAGAATGTTGATCTTCTCTAACAGTTTCTTCTCATTCTCAACCAGTGCTGGTTGTGCGCTCAAGGCTGCATTGTGAACACGGCAGAGTTCTTGGTACTGAACCAAATCACCGTGGTTGAACGCTTGCAGAATGTGGTAAAGCCACTCCACATTTGTTCCAAGCAGACTCTTCAGCTGCCATGAAGAGAAACGTAAACATGGTCACCATCATAAACAGAATGGTTAGCCTAGGCAAAAAAACAGGAAACTTCTTTTGATCTACAATTGTAAAATAAGAAGTTGAAAAGCAAACTTACAACTGGATGTGCTAACAGTTCCCCAAAGTTGTAAATATTCTCTCCGAGTAGAGCTGACAACGACAGATCAAAAGCCAAGTCCTGCAAAGATAAATAAGTATCTGATTTTAGCATTCTGATTAGTGAATACAAAAGCAAGTTCCACAAAGAAAAACATTTTTTCACTAACCAATACTCATCAAAACTTGCTAAATGAAACATTTGGACAATTCTAAAGACGTACCAGCTTAAACGATTCAGAGAGTGACTCCACAGACGTATACGCAAGATAAAGAAGAGCATTCTTATAGAAATCAGAAAACTCTTGACGGAACTTATGGTACTGAGAAGACACCCAAAAGAAGTTGGCATAGACCGATGGATCGATATCAGTCATACTATCAAGAGAGCTTTTCACATCGTCCAAGATCTTCTTGCACTCCTTCTGGTCACCTTGCTCAAGCTTGAACAAAGCAACCTGTGTTTCTATATAGCTGATCGGCTCACTGATCCGTGACTCTTTCGTAGCTCTAAGCTTCTCAATCACTCCTTGAAGATAACTAACCGCAGCTTCTTTCTCAGGGTACTGCCTGGAGACGACAACCGCGAAATGCGCGAGCTTCAGAAGGTTGATCTTCGTCTCAAAGTCGGTAATGAAGTTGTTGTAAAGCTGTATCAAAGCATCTCCAGCCTGACATGATTACATGAACATAAAAAACGTTTAACAAGTAGACAACCTAAGACACAGACAAGAACATAGCAACACAACAGTCTCTTGAATCTAGTAAGGTACTTAAAGATTCAAACTTTAAATCACAGAAAAACTTTAAATCACAGAGTGCGATCATTAACCAATACAAAGCTTATTCAGTGAATCTGAGAAACACCCAACTCATCAAACTCACTGTCGGAACGAACCCTTTAGATCTAATATAAACCCAAGTCGAGATCTATGAACCCTAATTCCCAAAACTACTAAAGGATGAAACTTTGAATAGATTAGGGGAAAGAAAGTGACCTGAAAGACGGAGAGAGCGATGAACTGCTCGAGCTTGAGGGTGAGCTGGTGCCAGAGCTTCTTCTGGTACAGATCTGCGAGCGAATTGTACCACTCGGTAAGCTCTGGGTGCGCATTTTCTGAGATTCGAGGTATTGTAGAGCAGCCATGGGAGATTGTCCGATTCTCGAAGAAGAGAAAGTCTCGATCTTGTATCGGTTTGTGGGAGTAGAGATTTCCGGAAAACCTTTGCCTTTTAGTAAACTATTTTTCTTGTGCAGAAAGACAAGTATCGGGCGATAAATGTAATTATAAATATTCAAAGGACTTGTTATGTAAATACCAAATACTAGTGCTAATTTACAATTTAGGGCTTAGAAAAGAATTCTGAATTCAAAATTACTGCCTATTCATGAAGAATCAGATAAGACAAACGCACGTCTTTGTGGTTAGTCTCCTTCTTTGGAAGTTCCAAAACCAAAGAAGAGATCTAATTGAGTTGTTATCTCCTTAGGGTTTATGAATAACTTGAGTTGCTATCGTCTTGTGCACATGAGATACCAAGGAAGGATATGCAACATGATGACATCGGGTTTTGCTATGGTCTTTCCCTATTTGGTTCCCGAGTTTTCATGTGGGGAGCTGATCCAGACAAGTTGAGTTTATATGCTTATTTTAACTTTCTCGAGCTTACTGCTTCATACTTTGTTTTGGTGTTTCATTTCAGAACCTACCCTCTTTTTCCGCTTCCCACCCATGATATGATATCTGAAACGAGTGACAATCATTGAAATGAGTGATATCTGAAAGACTGAAACGATATTGTTCACTCTCAACATCCAACATTTTGCTAGCATCTACTGGCGTTTGTAGCATACTTATTATAACTCAAACACTAGTCAGCTGATTTGGAGAGAAGTTAATATTAAAAATTAGGATTGATATAGTTATTTACTAATTTTCTTACTATTTAGCAAGATACACTTTTCAAGTTTTATTTTACAATCATGATAACCACTTATTTGGGAAAATATGGATTTTCATCAAGCAAAGTCTTTATGGGCAAAAAGAGTATCAAAGCATTATCCTTATAAAGAGAACTTATGATTAAGTCAAGAGAAATCCTATAAGTTTTCCTGGACCAGTGAGTTGTTGGTAAAATGATTCAACATACCATAGGAGATAATGATATATAGACAAATAAGAAAAGATACTACTCACTGGCTTTCATGATCTGAAGATGAAGCAATACTTCCACTATGCATTCCAAACTTATATTCAAATGAAACAGATTGCTGACCATTTGGAACTTGGACAAGTTTAGACAATAAATACTAAATACATAATGTCGGGATTTGGAAGTTGACAAGAATATGACAAACTTGGTTTATAACAGACTTAATTTTCTCCTTCCACATTAATTAGCGCTTCCTAGATGTTGAATGCTCTGCCATCTAGCAACAATATACTACTCTATAACAACGCAACAAGTTTCCAAGTAACAAAGTAAAGTTAGTGTAGCTATTTTTTGGAAGTAAAGAAAAGATACCTTTATTCTGTCGTGTTTTTCTTTCTTGTTATAGATAGCAACACGTAAACCATATGCAGAATAGATTTGACTAGCACAAAAGAAACTGTAAAAGCATAAGTGATAGTAGAGTCAAGGGTTAGAAAATTAGCTTGGCATCTATTCACAACAAATCATATCAAATGTCTTTATCCTGCGAAAAGAGATTGGAATGGTTGTTAAAAACTCCTCTCTTACACAACCTTAAGATGATCCCTCTAATTTAATAGTTAAGAAGTGAATGTACATCTTACAATACTAAATTTTTTGTTTTTATATGTTCAAATTCTAGCTATGCCACATCACCTAATTAAATTAACCAATCAAACAATTTTAATTGGCCATATCACTAAAAGGATCAATACATCGACACAATTGTTTTCTTATTTCTTCGTTAAAATATTTGGTTCTCTTACCAATCTTATTGAAGTCTATTATAAAATAAAATCTTATAAGGCCTATAACTTTTTTTTCCTAGACTTTGAAACTCAAATCTTTTCATCTTTTGGGCATACATTTGACGCCGACGTGAGCGGCGAGATGCATGAGGTGAGTGAAAGAGACGATCTAGAAGAGCTTTTGAGGAGAGAGATCGTTGATGTAGAATGGCTTCCCTGGATCTTTTCAAGGAGGTATCACAATATTTTTTGAAGTTTTAGAGGCCTAGCACACCGTCTTCGCGGCTTCAAAGCGGTGGAGTCATGGGTTCCAACGAATCCGGCGGCACAGTCCCCAGAGTGCACATGCATCGAACTGTAACAGCACCAAGAAGACGACAAGAGCATCAGGGATATGGGTCGTCGAATCTGCTGAACATATTCACCATGGAAAAGAGATTTCTTAGACTTGAGACCTGAACCAGCAAGCTTCGTAAAAGCATAATTTTACTGGATTCAGCTTTGATGATCTTCTTAAAGTTGATTCAACTATCAACAGAATTAAAAGAATTAGAGATTTGTTTTCTCCAGGTTCATGTTTATAATTTAATTAATATTGAATTTATCAGTCTTGAATTTCTCATGCTTTGAAGGAATACATTGTTTCTTTTTGTGCTCATAGCTGATGAAAATAATGAGATGAAGGAGAGCAAAAATTAAGTTTTTCAGGAACAGATCTTTTCATATCTTAATTATTTCTACATAGCTCAAGTTAGACATTGGTCTTTTATTGCTTTGTCTGATTGTGTGGTTTTAATAGTTTGCTCATCGTTAGCCTGCACCCTTTGACACAACCGAGAAGAAGAAGATGAAAGTTGTCATTCTTGAGCCTATCGAGTAGTCAACAGAGTCAAGCAGAGAAAACTGATTCATTGCTTGGTATGTTGACGACTATATGTGCCGTGAAACTTTGGCTGTTTCTTTTCATGGTGTACATACATTACTTTCTTATTTTTATTTTCACTGCAGCTAATGATGGTCTTCAGAGTTCATTTGTTGGACATAACTCTATGATTGTTTTAACGTCTGGCGTCTTCCAAGCTTTTAGTTTTTTCTTTTTGTTTTGAAACTTGTGTTTTGATGATTATGTGTCTCACATTGTTTTTGTTTCGATGGGTAGGTTTAATCAAACTCACATTCACATGGTATTTTAAAATTTCTTTCTTTGCTAACTAACTGTTTCGATCATCATGCATTTAAATACCTAAGAGCATCTCCATCGGTTAAAGACCCCTATGGGGTCCTTAACTTTTTTTTTTTTTTTGATTTTTTTTTTAAAAAAAAAAAAATTAAAGACTAACCAATCGTGGGCCGCCATATGTAAGTTGGGCCACGAAACAGTGTAAGGACCGCTCCTTAAATTGGGGTTTTTAGGACAGGTCCTTAACAAAAGTGGTGGGGCCCACCACCACTTTTTGTTAAAGACCCCTCCTAAGGACCTCCAATGGAGGTGGTCTAAATCCGTATTTTCCAGCGGTATTACAGAACAGCCACCATTGTGATCAGTGGCCTTATTTTATTGCCAATATACTACAGATTCCATTGACATCATATTTTCACAGCCAAAAAAAAAGAGATAAACTGGCGACTGGAAGCCATCTTGGAAACTGCAACGTATCATAGTTGACACTCAAGGTACTCCAGATAAACACTAAAGCTTTTCCATTGCATCTTCTTTGTTGTATGTGGCATCTTACTAGCTAGATGTTTCCAAACGAAATTTAGTAGGTCATTAAAAAACTTAATAATAAGGTAGAGTTTTATTTCTGATAGAAGTCACTATGCTTATTTCAAGTGTTCTCTTACTGATTTTTTTTCCACTGCCCATATGTTTAGACCAAGTTTATGTCGGACGAGAAGTTGGTCCAAGAATCACCAGAAGAAAAACGCTGGAAATTGTGTTTTCGAGGTTTAGGGCTGTGAGCATGTAACCTATGAGCTCTGCATGAGAGAAGTGAAGACAATGCCTTATGGTGAGGTGATTTAATGAATCTTGAATTTATCAATCTTAAAGTTCCCATGCTTCTAAGGAATATCATTGAGGCGCGACATTTGAATTTTAGCTTCTTTGTTCTCTGGAATGGAAAGCAAGGGACTTTCACATCCAGAATCTAGGAGGATTCAACTAGATCTCAGCCTCAAGCTTCAGCGAAGGAGAATATGGGAGGCGGCTGTGGGAACAAAAAAGTTTAGAGACGTTGCGTGAAGGTGGCTCAGGGTCGTCCGCATTTTTACGTTTGTTAGCGGTGTTGAAAGCTCCAGTAGATATTGTTTTGGGGGGTTATTGATGCGATGGAAAGTAGCTCTTTATTCTAAAGCCTTTAACTTATCTCATCGATCGTTCATACATTCTCAGTTAAGTGAATGTCTTTTCCAATCAATATGAAGGAAGAGGCTGCAAATCTTTAGATAAGTACATCAAAATTGAGTCATGCCGTTTTAAGTTATTTTGTAGTTTCTCCCTCTTAACAATAATTTTTTATCTTAGTTCAGCAAATAACATATGGATTATGCAGAATATTATAAAAGACTATTCACAATGTGAGAAAAGTGTTAAGATCATCTCAGTTTAAAATACTTGCTTTCCTTAGCATACTCATGTACCAATACAACCAGCTACCTCAACATAATTTGCATTTTAGATCCATTAGTCACTGGCACAATGGCACATAACATCATAAGATGACTTTCATCATGGATGTGTTATTGCTTGTGCTTTGGTTTTGTGTGTAGATGTAAACAAATAAGGTGTGAAAGAGAGGATGATTGTCTCCCTTTTCTATAGAAGAAGATGAACCGGAGCAAACTGCAAGGCATTGAGAAATATGATGCTAATAGGGAGTGAAGACATGATTTGGAAGGTTCAATCTTTGTGTTAATCTAAATCCAAATATTTCTAATATAGATAAGTAATCACTGAGATATCCAAATCAACAACAACTATGTTAGTAGGTTATTCTACAAGGATTCATTGTATGAGATAGTGGGTAAGAAGAACACACACCTCCACTTTTCTTTCAATTTCTGGTATTTTGTTTCTCATGGATTAGGGGTGTACACACAGTACAATTGAAATCATATAGGCTAACTATTGTCGTATCGAAAAATATGCTTCCACTTTCATCATATATACTACTGTCGTAAAATATTATTTTAATCCTTTTTTGTTTGTCCATTTTTCAGCCTATCTTTAACTTTACGAATAACTTTTCCACCCACTTATTTATTTGATTGGTTTCCACTGAATATTATTATGTAAACATGTATTTTTTCCCAGATTTGGGTTGAAGTAAGGGAAACAACAAGGTCATGGTTTCCGAGGGCTATATCTTTGTTCCATTTTGGAGATTATAATTCTTCGACTACTATTGTTGAATATACATGGCAACACAAAGCTTTTCCTGTAAAATGGAGTAATTCACCCAATTTTGATTCATCTTAATCAGTCAATAATGTTTCTTGTGTGAATAGGTCTGCCCTGAAGGTGGTTCAAAAAAGCCTGTTGAGAATGGATTTGCGACAAAAGGCGGATGTAATTGCTTCAGCAGCAGAGCCTGAAGACAATTCTAGCAATTCTTCTTCTTTTAAGTCGCGTGTGAAAGCACATTAATTTTTTTCTTAATATACACATTATTGAAATTGAAATTTTTTGGAGGGGACAATGTTACTTGAACCTGATGTTAAATTCGATTATTATTACTTTCTTCATTCAAGACTCAAGCTATGGAGTAGGAGTCCTAATGTTGCTTTGAAGATAAAATAGTGTTGGATAGATCAAGGTGAAAATGATATGGATGCATACACAACATAGAAAATGGTTGTTGAATTGTCTATTAATCTGTGTTTATGTTGATTCCTAGTATGAAACATGAAAGAAATGTCTTCAAACACGACAAGAAAAGTAAGACATAAGAGTCGAATGTGACGTCTACTATATCATAAAAAACTAAAAAAATATTTGCAAGGAAAAAACTAAAAACATTTCTACGGGTTTGTACGTCTTGAGAATTCAATTTGATGTGTTTGATTTTCATTACTAAAATGGTATAATCATTTTAGGGCACTTAGTAAAATACAAATAGAGAGAAACAATTTTATAATTTCAAATTTACTTCTAACTTAGGAATTACTACACTTGAATTCTCAGTTACATTATGTATATAACAAAATAAACTTTCATTGAGATCTTCAAAAGTGAACAATACGATATACATTAGATATATGAATAAGACTAGATATATGAGTAAATATGATTTTATATGATTCCAAGTTAGTAATCAAAATATCATTGTAATTGGCATCAATTCATATAGATTCTAAAAACAGTAATGATTTTCTAATACAGTAACTTAGAACTCAACGGTAAATAAAATTGCAAGTTAAGTGATATTAAAAAAATATATAAATTAATTGTGATTGATTATTTGTTTTCATGATAACTCAATTATGTAAGATAAAAATATTTTGATCTTCGACCAAAAAAAAAATCTTTGGATCATAACTAATATTTAACTATTTTTTATTCATTTATTCACTTTTTCATATGATTTTTTAGATGGTAAAATGATAAATTGTGAGTTTTATTCATTTCTAAATGAATATACGACATATATTTTTAAAATAGTCTATAATACATATGCACATTATATATTAAATACATTGATATTTGTTTAACCTTTGGCGTAGCCCGAGTAAAATCTTTGGTTATACTTATAATTATTTACAGTGATTAATCGAGTCATTTAAATTACGTCATGAATACACGTGAATTTAAGGGCTGATTTTGGATTTTAATTTAGACGATTTTTTGTTATTAAATATATTTATATTAGATATTTTAGCAAAGCGGGGATAGCTCAGTTGGGAGAGCGTCAGACTGAAGATCTGAAGGTCGCGTGTTCGATCCACGCTCACCGCAAAAGACTTTTTTAGTTCCTTTATTAACACAGTTCATTGAATTTTTTCTATCTCAAATATAAGTGTGCTTCTATCTCAAATCTGAGCCCATTGTGTATGTGGATCGTCGTATCCACAGAAATATAAAAATGAATCGTACTCTTCTCACGTTTTTTTTTGGAAAAAAGTTTGTCACCTACACGAAGTATGGTGTAATATGATGGATACCATCTAAGATATCAAAATATGTCAATAACGACACCATGTTTATATTAATACATGTCACATATACGAAATAATTAATAATATGGTATCAACATCGTAATAAGATTTAATTAATTTTATAAGTTATTAATGAGGTCAATCGGTAATTAACAAAAACTCAATTAAAAACCTAAGAACCTGACCCAAACTAAGTCTACGTACCCGACCAAACATAAAGAACATGACTTAACCCCAAAATGAGAGGACTACAGTTTTAGGGTTCGTAAAAGACCATTGATTTGAGCATTTGGTAACACAGAGAGAGACCGAGATAAAGAGATCGACATAGATTACGAATCCTAACAATATCATTTCGTTTCCAGATGTCTCTTGGGTGGAGCCGTTGATGAAAGAGCCGCATGAGACAAAGGTAGCTCCGGTCTGGAACATGGATACAGAACAAACCTTTGCTTGAAACATAGTTTTAAAACATCATTAACAAGAAATATAAGAAGAAGAAAAAGAGTCTTAAAAATTTCTGAAAAACAAAGGTGATTAAGGTTTCTAAAACCAAAAGGAAACCTTAACTCACTTCACTTCCTTGATTCTTTACTATTCACAATGAATAATCAATTTCCTTTTTTTTTTATTATTGCAAATAGTCAGTATGTTATGGTGAGACCAAGTGTTCTCTGTTTCATAACCAAACCAGACGTTGGACTAAGCAAATGACTCCAAAGAGTTGAAAATGTGTTTAGTAGTAATGTTGTTATTGTAAGATAGAAAATATATTTACACTTGTGAAGTTTTTTTTTTTTTTGATAATCCAGGTATCCGGACCTCTCACTTAGTTTGACTATCCCACCGCGTCCAACCGGAACTGGCGAGGAAGGTCCTGGGAGCCAAACGGAAACCATGTTAAATCCGCTGTGGCCGGGCCTCAAACTCATGATGGCGGGCACCTCAGCCGAGGTTCCTTTACCACCAGACCACGAGGCCCAGTTACTTGTGAAGTTAGGGACAGTGTTGTGATTGTTTCTTCTAAGAGTTGATCTAAGATGTAAGATGTTAGAGTTGACTCTTCAAGGTTGGCTACAGTGAGTCTGCAATGTGTCACATCTCTTAGTAGGCATGAAGTCGGATTTGTGACTCTCTTGGTCTGTTCATTATTGCAGTGTGATCTTCTTGAATTGTTTCATTGCTCATACCAAATTCGAGTATTGAGGATAACCATCTTCTTGAAGTGTTCTCTGTAACAAGGGGAAAAAAATATACTTTTAACACAAGAAAATAACCCAAAAGCTGATACGATATCTCAATTTTGAATATGAAGAGTTACCAACCTGGTTCCAGAGTTACTTTAACATAATCAAAAATTGAAACAACGCTCGAGTCATTGCAACTTCTACACTCTTCTTCCTCCTTCATTGATTTCACTCCACAGGTGATTAAATCTCCATCTCTGTGAAAGTGATTCTATTCCTTGATCAATCACGTACATCATACAATGATTATATATCTCACAAACGAGAGTATTGTTTCCACTATACTAGGGATCTTATGTAACAGTCCAAGAATATAGGAGAGTATATGGGGATTCGCTTGACACAGTCTTTCACTCCCCCGCAGTCTGATCGTTGGGTGCTCTAACGGATAGGCTGGTTTTGAAGTCGTTGAAGAGTGAAGTAGGCAGGCCTTTTGTGAAGATATCAGCAAATTGTGAGCTTGAGGGAACATGAAGCACACGCACTTGACCCATAACAACTTTCTCGCGGACAAAGTGAATGTCGATTTCGACGTGTTTTGTTCTCTGATGTTTTACGGGATTCGTGGACAAGTAGACAGCACTTATATTGTCACAGTACACCAGAGTTGCTGCCGAAATCGGACATTTGAGCTCGAGAAGAAGGTTCCTTATCCAGCAAGTCTCAGCAACAGCATTCGCCACTCCTTTGTACTCAGCCTCAGCACTGGACCGCGACACTGTAGGTTGCCGTTTGGACGACCATGAGAGTAGATTATCACCGAGGAAGATGCAATAGCCTGACGTTGAACGTCGTGTGTCTGGACACCCGGCCCAGTCAGCATCCGTGTAAGCAGTAAGGGTGGTTGACTTTGATTTGTAGAGTTGTAGACCTTGAGTGAGAGTTCCTTGAAGGTAGCGGAGGACTCGTTTCAGAGCATGTAGATGGGAGACTCGAGGATCATGCTTGAAGAGACACAGTTGGTGGACAGCATACTGTATATCTGGACGCGTTAGTGTTAAGTATTGTAAAGCCCCTGCAAGACTTCTGTAGAGAGTTGGATCGTCGATCTTTTTGCCGTCGTTAAGAGAGAGCTTTGATTTGAGATCAACCGGGGTGCTGATGGGTTTACAGTCTTGCATTGAAGCTCGTTGCAGTATCTCCTTTGCGTATGCTGATTGACTTAAGAGCATTCCTTTGGAATTGTAGTCGACTTTGACACCGAGGAAATATTTGAGCTTTCCTTCCTCTGACATCTCAAACTCTTGTTTAAGTAGAGAACTCAAGGATTGGCGCAGTGCTGGAGAGGAGGCTGTCAGTAGGATGTCGTCGACATATAGGAGTATGAAAGCTTGTTGATCACCTTTGCAGTAGATAAAGAGAGATGAGTCACTGGTACTCTTGATGAAGCCTAGGCGAGACATAAAAGTTGAGAAGCGCGCATTCCAGGCCCTTGGAGCTTGTTTGAGGCCGTAGAGTGCTTTCTCCAATTTGCATACATGATGTGGTTTGTTTTTGTCGACCATTCCAGGAGGCTGGTGCATGTATACGGTTTCATCAAGTGTTCCATGGAGGAAGGCATTTTTGACATCTAAATGGTGAACCTCCCAGTCTCGTTCCAACACAAGATGTAGCACTGTCCGGATGGTGACTGGCTTTACCACAGGATTGAAAGTTTCGTCATAGTCGAGGCCATGTTCCTGTGATTTCCCATTCGCTACTAAGCGAGCCTTGTGTCGTGTAGGCTGTCCATCTGCATCAAGCTTGTGCTTATACAACCACATAGAACGAACAATGTTAGCGTCAGGAGGTCTAGGTACCAAATTAAACGTCTTATTCTTAATCAGTGCATCGTATTCTACAGTCATAGCTGGGTTCCAGTTTGGATCTTTTAGAGCTTTTAGGTGACTGTTTGGGATCGGAGAGACTGTGGAAGCATTAAGAGACAGGATCGCCTTTTGCTTGCGTGTGCCATCTCTGCTCCGAGTCGTCATAGGGTGACGGAGGGGAGGAGCAGGTGAAGCAGCAGCGGGCGTAGGAGCCGACGCAGAAGAGGGAGCAGTCGGAGTCATGGGTTTTTCAAGGATTGTTTTGAAGAGAGTGGAAGTTTCAGACATTTCGTCTAGAAACGTATAGGTGGAAGGTGTTTGGTGAGATTGTGGTTGAGCCAAGGGATATATCGTCTCGTCGAAAATAACATGACGAGAGATGATTATTTTTCTGGTTTTGAGGTCCAAACAGCGATAACCCTTGTGATTCGCTGGATAGCCTAAGAATAGACAAGGAGAAGAGCGAGCAGCAAGTTTATGAAGGGATGAATGGTTTATGTTTGGGAAGCAGAGGCAGCCGAAAGTTTTGAGGTGGGTATATGTCGGTCGTTTGTTGAACAGAAGGGTGAACGGAATTTTGTTTTGTATGGAAGAGGAAGGAAGGATGTTTAGGAGATGAACAGCAGTATGAAGAGCTTCCACCCAAAAGGTAGGGGGCAGTCGCGCTTGGAAGAGAAGAGTGCGAATGGTATTGTTAATTGTCCGAATCATTCTCTCGGAACGGCCGTTCTGTTGAGATGTATGAGGACATGAGAAACGCACAACAATTCCATTCGCAGCAAAGTGATCGTGAAACTGAGAGTTGTTATACTCGCCACCGTTGTCGCATTGGAAAGATTGAATGGAAGCTTTGAACTGTGTTTTAACAAAAGAAGAAAACTGAGTATATTTGGAGAAAACGTCAGATTTTCGTCTTAAAGGGAACACCCACAAGAAATGAGAAAAGTGATCAAGAAAGAGGACATAAGATTTGATACCACTTATGCTTGGAATGGGTGATGTCCAGACATCTGAGTGAACAAGTTCAAAAGGTGAAGAAACTGTTTTATTTGATTCATTAAAAGGAAGTTTCAAGTGTTTACCCAGTTGACAAGCTTCACAACAAGTAGGAAGTTGTCCTTTATTACAAGAAATTGAAGATGCAGAAATTAAAGAGCGAAGAGAAGCATTGTTGACATGACCAAGTCTTTTATGCCAAACGGAAGGAGATGCGACAAAGAGGGCAGTGGGGGAAGTCGTCGGTTATTGATGTGACAAGGGACAGAGTAAAGCTCGCCATCACTGTCACTGCGGAGTAGAATCTTCTTGGTGTTGAGATCCTTGATTGAAAAACCAAAGGGGTCGAATTCAACCGAACACCAATTATCGTTAGTAAACCGACGAACAGATATTAGATTTTTATAATATTCGGAGCAATGAACACATTTGGTAAGGAAAGGGGACGAGATGAAGTAGGAAGAAAGCTTGAACCAGAATAAGTAATCGGAATGCGAGAACCGTTACCAACAGTGACTGTATTTCCGGTGCAAGGTTTAAGAACAGAGTTTAATATACCTGACGAAGACGCAAGGTGTGTTGTTGCTCCTGAGTCCATGTACCAGTTCGCCGCACCCGGATCTGCAAGTGTCATTGTGTTGAAAGCCTGTGCAAAGTCGGTTGTTGGTTGTTGCTGAGCATCGGTGAGTGAAGCTTGAGGAGGACGTTGAGGTGCAGGGCCGAGAATGCTTCTTGCTGGTTGCTGAATCCAAGGTGTGGGAAAATTAGGCCACTGCACCATCGGCGCCTGAAAATATGGAAGAGACCATGGTGAGTTGAAGTTGTTATTTGGCCAGTTATTATTCCATGATCGCTGTTGGTTGTTACGACCACGTCCACGGCCTCTGTTTCCTTGACGTCGATTTCCATTGTTGAGCCGCTGCTGGTTTTGCGCTTTGTCTGTTGATGCTGCGAGGACTGTCGAAGAAGAAGCTGTATCAATGGTCGCTGGAGTCTTGTTCCCTTTCTTGAGTCTTGTTTCTTCATTCAGCAGCATGGATTTAGCAAACTCAAAGGTAGGGAAAGGTTCCTTGTGTTTGATAACATTGATTATGTTGTCAAACTTGTCGTTTAAACCATTTAGGAGATACATGACAAGAGTTCTGTCAGCAACTGGTGAATCGAGATTGGCTAACAGATCGGAAAGGGACTTGAGCTTTTGACAGTACTCATGAACTGAGCGGTCGCCAATTTCCGTTGTCCGGAGGTCGTGGTCGAGTTGAATAGCGCGGGCCTCTTTGTTATTTCTGAACTGGTTCTCAATTCGTAGCCATATGTCTCGGGCCGATCCTCCGGTTTGGAAAGTGGAACGAAACAGAGGTTGCGTCAATGTCCCATATAGCCATAACTTGACGAGACCATCTCGTTTCTTCCAGGGAGCATCGTCGTCGTTGGTGGGAAGACTCGTGCCGTCAATGTGGCCAAGAACATCGAACGCGAGACAATGAGTAGTGAATAGCTCACGCCAAGCGTCGTAGTTGTGATCTTCAAAATCGAGAATGAGAGGAATATGAGATTTGATATTAGTGACACCAAAAGCCCGTTCGAGATTGTTGGCTGCCATGGATGACGAAGAAGATAGAGACGGATGAAGGAGAAGAAGAACAGAGGAGAAGAAAGAGGGGATTAGGTCTCAAGAGCGTTGTGCTCTGATACCATGAAAGTGATTCTATTCCTTGATCAATCACGTACATCATACAATGATTATATATATCTCACAAACGAGAGTATTGTTTCCACTATACTAGGGATCTTATGTAACAGTCCAAGAATATAGGAGAGTATATGGGGATTCGCTTGACACAGTCTTTCACTCTGGACCAACAACCATTGTTCTTGAAGTTCTGTCTCAACCTAATTTCTTTTGTTTTTCCCATTTTTTCATTTCTCCTTTCTATGCTGCTTCAGTTCGCTAGTCTCAAGTCTCTTGTGACCTGGTGAAGCGTTCATGGCGTTGATGTCGTTCTCCTTCTCAAAAAACACCCTATCGCAGACAAATTTCTCCAAACCTAAAATGTGATCTCTTTCGCTCAGTCTTTCTGTCTCTACGAACAAAGAAACATGATGTTGTTGGGGTTTGTAATCTCCGTTGAATCTTTTTCTCTCAGTCTCTGTTACAAAACCCCCCAAATCAATTGTCATTTACAAACCTAAAATTACAGTCCTCTTATTTTTGGGTTAAGTCATGTTTTTATGTTTGATCGGGTTCATAGACTTAGTTTGGGACAGGTTTTTTAGGGTTTTAATTGATTTGTTGTTAATTACTGATTGACTCGATTAATAAGTTATAAAATTAATTAAATCTTATTACTGTGTTGGCACCATATTAATTACTAGTATTATGGTCCCTGCTATGCAGTGGCAAAATAATTGTCAAATTAAAAACAAAATACACTATGTTAACTATAAATCTATATGTTACACACAAAAAAGATTATAAATCTATATAAAAGACTACATACAGTAAAAAACCTTGCAGACCAAAATATGTTAAACATGAAACAATAATATATTTTCTAGTTAAAATTGTTCTCGCACTTGAAACAAAAGATAGTACATAAATATTAAAAATTGTATTGAAATGCTTATAGATAATAGAAATAAATATTAAAAATCATATTTCAATTCTGGAAGAGAATACAAAACATTTATATGAATGCCATCTACATCAATACAATTCAAAGAAATATTATTTCGATAAACATTCTTAACGACAACACTGATACATTAAATAACAAATATTTCTTAATAACCACAAAATTCAAATGCAAAAATGTTGAATATTAATAGAAAGCTTATGTGACAAAATTAGTTATTCCTTTTAACATGTTTTTGCCATGGTTATTACTCGTTAGTGTCGATGTGTTAGTTATTAATTATTATATAAAACTGCATGTCATTTTTCACAGACAACAAAGAAAATTAAAAAATCTCCAATTTAATGTATAAGAATATAAAAGTTCTTAAAAGATTTTAGAAAGAAAAACTGGCTACCATGGATGACATCTCCTTAATGTTGACAAATAACTTGCAAAAAGAAAATCTCCTTTTTTGTCAAAGAATTTTCATAAAAATTGAATTTTGATGTGATGAACCTCAATTCACAACACTGAAATTGTATGAGGACCATTGATCACGATTTGATGAGTATAGAGATGCATACCTTGAATAGTCGAAAACTATTTCTAGATGAACTTGAACGAATTTGAGAGCAACATTGGACGGAGCTTTAAATGAGAGGTGTGCTAGACATTTGATCACCTTGAGGCCTTTGATTGTTAGACCTTGAAGAGTTGGATTTTTTTTTGTTCTTCGTCTTTATTTCGTCTTTGCGTGTTGCAGACTTGAATTTTTTACTTTTAAACAAACTCATATGTTTGGAGTGGATTTTATTTAAAAAGACAACTAGATTTTGAACCGTCTTTAAAAGAGCGGATATATTTTTGTATATTAAAAATTATATATAACTAAAAATATTTTGATTTCCATTTTTAAAAATCGAAAGTATATTCTAATTACCATATTTTGTTGAAGTTGTTATATTTAGATAAGATATGAAAGATTATGAATGTAGATTGATATTTGAGTAATAGAAATAATTATAAATATCCATTTTTAACTAAATAGTATCATAAAATATGTAATACACCAACAAACTTAAAACAGTTCAAAAATTAAATGATAACTTTCAATGGTAGATAAATTTAGAACTTTATTTTAATAGAATAGATTTACAGTTTTATTAATCTTTAAAAGTTAAATGTTTCTCTTTAGATGCAATAATCGGAGTGGAGATCGTGGGAATAGAGATAGTGGGAGAATATTCAGAATAGTTACAATGAATAACTAAAAATAATTTATAGTGAAAATAAAAATTGGTAAAACAAATTTTTACAAAACAATACAAAAAAAATCAAAAGACACATGTCATTCACAGAATTGACAATTGACTTCTGTTTTATATTAATAAAAGATTATTTCATATATGTGACATATATTAACATGTAGTCGTTCACATATTTTGATATTTTAGATAGTTTCCACCGTGTTACACCATACTTCGTGTAAAACTTTTTTCCTTTTTTTTCTCCCAGCCAGAAGAAGGTAAACGGAGAACCACTAGTTTGATTTTTGCTCAATAAACCAAAATTGAAATTTAGAAAGCATTGGACCGACCAAAACCGATCATACCGAATTGGTAGTAGAAGATAAAACCTTATCCATTTTCTCCCACTCGAAACAGAACAGAAAAATCCGATGCTTCTCTGTCTGTAAGAATCTGGTTAGGATTTCGTGTCTTGGTTCATGTCTGGTCTGATTCAATGGCTTCTGTAACATGTCCCTTCATCCTCTCTACTCATTCCAGATCGTCTTCCAAGGTAGCCTTTTCTGTCTCTCAATAATCTCAGTGTACTTATGCTGAATCACACCTCTCTCATTGATCGATACAAGGATTCTGATTCAAATCGTTCTTTCTGTGTTCTTCATGCTTGTTTCAGTTTGCTGCTATTCCCACTATCTGGTTTTCAATGTGTATTGAGCTTTTACCCTTTTGAAATTGATTCCACTTTACGCAGCTTGATGAAAGTATAGAAAGACGGAGAGAATGGAACGGTCAAGTTCCCCAGTCTCTTACTTGCAACAAGCGCTCAGAGATATCGCGTATAGCGCCATTACAAGCAACAATGAATAGTCCGAGAGGCTTTGGACCTCCTCCTCCAAGGAAAACCAAGAAACCCAAAAAGTCAAAACCTGGAAACCAGAGTGATGATGAAGAAGACAACCAAGAGGAAGACGAAGAAGAAGATGAACGTGAGAGAGGTGTGATTCCAGAGATAGTGACCAACAGAATGATAAGCAGAATGGGATTCACTGTTGGCTTACCACTCTTCATTGGTCTTTGTTTCTTCCCACTCTTTTACTACCTCAAAGTGGGATTGAAGATTGATGTGCCGACATGGGTTCCGTTTATTGTTTCCTTCGTCTTCTTTGGTACGGCTTTAGCTGGTGTGAGCTACGGGATCGTGTCTTCGAGTTGGGATCCGTCGAGAGAAGGTTCCTTGTTAGGCTGGAATGAAGCTAAGAAGAACTGGCCTGTCTTTTGGCAGTCCTTTTGGAACTCCTCAAGTAAGAGATAAAACAAAAACAAAACAGCTCTTTGATCTTTTCTTGAAACCAGTACAAGAGGAGTTTCTATATAATTGTCTTTATGCAATCTAAGATTCTGCTAATCAGGAATGAATTAGATAGTACTAAAAAGCAACTACACAAGTAGTCCCAAGTCGAACTTTATTGCAAACCATGAAATCAAGCGTCACGTATAATACAAACCATCACACAACTGAAAGTATGAAAAAATAAAATAAAACAAGGAACTGTAGACGACACAGAACTGAAAAGGAGATTTTAAGTTTGTTTTTTCTTTTATGAAATGACGACTTAAGGGACAAAGCAGAGTATATATTATAAGATACTCATACGAGTAAAATGTTTACTGTGTTGAGAGGTTTTTGGGTCAGCCGGCGACTTTCCTAGAGTAGGCACTGGTGGCGGGTTGTGTTGGTCTAAGGAACATGTCACGTTTTTCTCCTACACAACCTGCCTTCATTGGCGGTGCCTTCAGCTGCTGCTGCTGCATCACAGACACAGAGTGTCTTCGAGACACGGTTCCTCTGACCGTCATGTTCGAGAGTTTATCAGCAGTCTCAGATACACCACGTGCGACCCGGTTTTTGCTCAATGACGAGCCTGCTGCATTACCTCCATCTGAATGGAATTTGTTTTTTTCAAAACCAAGAAAAAACAACCATTGTACCTGTTACAATAAATAAGAGTGGTTTTAAGGTTTTACTTACGAGGACTCTTTCTCCCGGGTGGTCTGTATTTAGAGTCTTTGACAGAACTTCTCATCGGTTTAACGTTCCTCGTTCCATCTTGCTTAGCCATGTCGAGTTTCCGCTGGACGCCACTGCCAAAAGCAGCACTTGGCTTTGGAGAAACATTGTTGAATGGCTTGGCAAGAGACACTGTGTGCCGTTTAACTGATTGGTGCTCGAACGATCCTCTTGGTCCGACTAAGAAGAAACAAGTATGAAATTTGGTTTGTCACAATCCTATAACAGAAATATAATAATCCACATCCTGATATTGGCAATCAACGAACTAAAAATTACCAGGCGGAGGAGTTCTCGCAACAGATGGCTTGGGTCGGAGAGATGGTGGGACATAAAAGCAACTCTGCCACATGAGTACGCGGTTAGATCAACTGATCAAGAAGAGTCATATCGTCGAAGGAAAGACTCTATGGTGTACCTGAAAGAACGGGTGCTGCAGAGCCTCTGCAGCAGTAGGTCTGTTGCATGGATCCCAGGAGCAAAGCCGCTGAACGATCATGAAAAAAGTAGAGGTTGGTGTCCGAGAATAAAAGAAATATGTCAAAAGCTATAGTGAAACTCCTTTTACCGTAATAAGATTAATTGCATCTTCACTAGCAGATGGCATCAAGCTTGTAAGAGGCACACCAGAAAGCTGCAAGATGACAACAGTTAGTCACTAATACAAAGAGAAAAAGAAAACTACTGAGGCTCAAGACACAATACCTCAGGAAATTGATAGTTTATGGTGTTAGCAAGATTAAGTCCCTCTAACCAGGTCTCCTCAGTTGGACTGCCTATGACACTGCAAATTTTGTAGATTTCATCTGCTTCACTGCAAGGTACAACATTTTCACTTCTTTATTCGCATTTAAACCTGCAACATTTCTAATCACCAAAATACAAATTCATCACTGCTAAATTACCTAGCCCCTGGAAATATAGGACGAAGAGACAACAACTCAGACATAATAGCTCCCATCGCCCACATATCTGGAAAAGAAAAAGGAACATTTGGCACATTGTTTAGCACTAGACCAAATGTAATATAATTATTTCTTACTACAGTATGGACACTAACCAACTTTTGACGTGTAGACATATGACTGTAGGAGTACTTCCGGTGCCCTGTACCTATTAGTACAAACACTTTTGGGTCAGTATGGCAGCAATGGTATAGCATTTAATCGACCAAATGGGTAATGCATGACTCATTGCAACACAAAAAGAAAAGTGCAACTTACCAGCGTGTAGAAACATACTCGGTAAAAGGTGGACTCGAATTAACCTCCCGTGCCAAACCAAAATCAGCAATCTTAATGATGTCTTTAGAGACTAATAGATTTTCTGTAACAACCAACACCGTATAAACATATATTCTTGACAAACCATTGAACCATGATTACTATAAAGGCGAAGTAACTAAAGTCCATATTTTCTATCTTCATAGTGGATGTTTGAAGCTTTGTATAAATTGAAACCTCCAGGCCATCAATTACCTGGCTTAAGATCGCGGTGGAAGTAACCACGCTGATGCATATAAGAAAGGCCTTGAAAGACTTGAAAGCACCAGTTTCTAATAACGGCTTCTGTGAAATGTTTTTGTCGATCTTTCATAAGCTGATAGAGGTTGCAATCCTGATCAAGTAAGAAAAGCATGTGCAGAATCAGTGAAATTGATTAAAGTGTACGCAGATAATAGCAAATTACAAGCAGGAAGAAGTATACCATGTACTCAAAGACAAAGTATAGGATATCATGTTCTCGGATGACTTCCTTCAGCTTCACGATGTTTGGATGATTCATCCTCCTAAGCGACTGATAAGAGAGGAGGAGAGGCATAAGTAAACATACACTAATTAAGACAAAAGAGCATCTCAACAAAGGTAATTCACTACCTTCACTTCTCTCAGATTAATACATTCATCCCACGAGTAGTACTTCTTTTTCATTTTCTTAATTGCAACCTGCTCATCGAAAACTTTAGTTGCTAAGAAAATCAAGCACATACCATTATACAAGCATAGATAGATCTCAAAGAAAGAAACTTACAACTTCACCCGTCTGCTTATTGATAGCTCGCCAAACAGTACCAAAAGTTCCATCACCAACCTCTTTAATTAACTTGTACCTTAAATTCACAAGGCAGGGAGAAACTGAATACTCATAAGCAATAATTTAAAGAGCCAGATACCAAAAAGAAGAAGTTGAGCGAACTGTGAGATACCTGTCCATTGTCTTTCCAGTAAAGCAAAGTAGCCTCTTTATTTTATGTATGTAAAGAACTTCTGAAAGATTTATATAGCATTAATCTTCCAGTTGTTCGTAGCAAGGACTGAACACCAAAGCAGTAAAATCAATGATTCTCCAGCTGGGTAGACTGACTGTTATTTACTTGGAGCACCAATGGGTTGAGCATTAAGGGAAAAGAAAGACAGCAAGAGAAGAGTAAAACACATACTGAGAACTCAAAGACACAAAGGAACCAACAAGAACGAATGTGTTGGCTAACAGGAAGGACCCAAAGCTCACAACATCTCTCTCAGAGGTTCAGACTCAAAACTCAAAAAAAAAACAAAAAAAAATGTTATATCCTTCTTCAACCAGCGCCCATAAGAACAAGATATGGAAGAGAGGGCTACCAAATCTTTTTCCGCAGGGAGAAGATTAAGAAGTTTCTCTAGGACTATAAGAAGGAAGGATTTGCAG
The DNA here is from genome assembly GCA_905132765.1 of Moricandia arvensis. NCBI lineage: Eukaryota > Viridiplantae > Streptophyta > Magnoliopsida > Brassicales > Brassicaceae > Moricandia > Moricandia arvensis. The sequence continues at coordinate 27,262 of CAJHQP010006003.1, forward strand.
ACTTCAGCCCTGCAAAAGCATATCATCAACTAAAGTTCCACCAATGGCAGTCACCTAAGGAGGGAACAAAACCAAAACACTCAACAGCTAGAAGAATACCTGTCTCAGAAATATGACCACTAAGTGCAGTTAACGAAAGAGCCGACAAGGAAATCAGAACGAACAAGAAACCGCAAATCGAGCGCTTCTTGGAATGAGAAAAGCTGATGATGATAGCAGCTTGGCCACACGAAAACTTGCTCCATACCCTCAGAAGAAAACAACCCACTCAAAACTAAGCCTGATATAACCTGTACCAATCAAACCAATCCAACACTGAGATATAAACCAATCCAACACCTAGCAGGAACCAATTCAAATGCAGATCCGATAACAAATTCGATCAAAAACCTTATCAATACCAACGTAACCCTAAAACTCAATAAGAACATCTAATCCAGAATCGAAGAGACGAAACCAGATCCAATCTAATCAAACGCCAAAAACAGCAAAACAAATTGATAAATCAAATTCGCAATAGCCAAATAAGGAAACGAAGAGACGGAGATCTACGATCAAATACCTCAGAGCCAACAGGCATAACCACCGTCGCCGACGACGGAAAGAGACGGCATCCAGAGCTTCTTCTACCTCTTTCTATACTTTTCGATTTGAGTCCAACAAATATCAAAATCCTTTCCGCCTCCACTTCTCTCTCTCTTTCTCTTTCTCTTTCTCCGTTCCCTTTCTTTGTGCGATTCTCTCGTGATGACCAAAAAAAAAAGATCCAACCATTTATATTCCCAAAGCTATAAAGAGAATATTTTGTTCCTTTCCTTTCGCTTGCTTATTGAGTCAAACTCTTTTTATTTACACAATAATATAGCATCTATATTTATTCTCCTATTTTAAAATCAATTTAAATTTTTAGAACGTATCCTTTGAATTAATACAACTATTAAAATTTTCATATAGTCCTTAGTAATTGATTTTGGGCCAAATATTTGAAATTATAAACTAATTTTAATTTTTTTGTATAAATACTCAAACATCATAACTAGAACATTCTAGTTTGAAAAGTAAAATTGTGTTTCAAAAGTTTTCTAATAATTTTAGAACGTTTGGATCTATTTTGTTAATTAATAAATAAAAATTCAATTTTCTAGTTTTACTTGAAATTTTTAGAATAATTTAACAATGTTATTTTTTGTTTCATCTAAAATCATATAAAAAATCAAATTATTTTAAACTCTAGATTGAATACGTCTCCTTAGTTCTAGGTTTATCTGTAAATTGAATTTAGAGAAATATATGCAATTGTTTTAATTTTTTTAATTTTGTTTCGATGTGATTTTCATGAGGTCCAAATAAATAAAAATAACATATATACAGAAGATTGTTTTAGATCTGCATTGCTGATAATGTGTTTGTGTAGCATCGAATATATATGTTACGATATTGTGTACTTGTTTTATTTACAATCATAAAATTTAAAAGATATCTTCTCTATTTTTTCTAAGGTCCGGATGATAAATATGCTATTACAATATAAAAAATATTATATAGATGATATTTCAATCGATAATTTTATCGGTTATGTGAAAATTCATATCTAACTATATCATCTAAAACAATTCTATAGAATATATTCTTGACGGTATACATCTTGCATTACATTGGTAGAAACATTAATAAATCATTAGTTAAACAGTTGAACTAAAAAGATTTACGCTTTCTCCAATCTTTCTTTTATAATTTTTTTTATGATTATCCACTACGTAAGTTACAAAATACGTTTGCAAGTGATAGTTGTTCTTATAGTTTTACAACAATCACAAAAAGTCATTGTATATAGCTTTACAGGTAAACAAAAATATTATTTAAAATATACATATATATATATATATATTTAAATTATTAAATTTTATATTGAGATAATAGAAATACTTAAATATATTTTTAATTTATATTATAAAGCATTAATACCCAAAATATAAATACTATATATTTTAATTCATATTATAAAACATTAAATAATTAAATTTAAATTTTATAATGACATAATAGAGATACATATATATATATATATTAATATACATTATAAAACATTAAAAATATTTCTATATTTTAGAATAATATTTTTTATAAATTTAAATTAATTTTTTTATAAATATAATTTTAAATTTATTATAATAATATAATTTAAATATTTTTATAATCATACAAATGTTAACATTTTAATTTATAATTAAATAGTTGATATATTTGGTAGTTAAACAATCATAAATATTCAGCAAATACAATAATTGTTGTATCAGTTGTACGAATTGTCTAATAATGTTTAAAAGCGTAACCACTTATATCTACATATTCCCGCCGAGCCGGAGCCGGAGCCGCACCCGTAATCACAGTGTTTACACCGATCAGACATATAGTCATGGTTTATGGAAAACTATCAGAAAGGAAAATGGAATACCATAAATTTTGATTGTTAATAGTTTCATCAAATAGTATTATTTAGATCAAAGTTTTTTCCACTAATATAAATTTAGCTTTCTGGATGAATGCCGAATATGCGATTTTAGGGTGTAGAGAGTGAACAAGAGCGTTTACTGTTGGTCTTAAAACTAGATTTGGGATTCCACTAGTGAGTCGTAACAATATGTACTAGGTAGAGACCTGCGCCTTGCGCAGGATGATAATATCACCGAAAGTACTTTAATTTACTTTACATTTTGATTCATAGTTTGTATCTTACAACATATAGTATGACAAAAAGATACATTTATGTAGCAAATTTTTGGATATGTTTCTTATGATAAGGTCTATGACTTTTATAAATATGGCATTAATTCATTATTGATGAGGTTTCTTCCACCATTCACAAATTATCGGCCTTAATATATGTAAAAAATAGTGGCCATAATCTATCAACAACTCATTTGTCCGAAAAAAACAATTGCCCATATTCCAAAACGAACAATTTGGGAGAAAGAGATGAGGGTTCCCTCGACAAAATCCAGTTAATTCGCTTTACACAAAATCTTAGAGATGTAGGCCAACTCGATTCTTCTTCCTTTCTATCCCATCTTCAATGTCGATTTCTTTTTCGCTTCTATGCATATCCATCTCAACAAATTGTATACCACCGACAGTTTCGATGTTCTTTTTTTCCACTTTGTGATCATTAATTCATAACCAGAAAAGGTAAAAATATATGTTTGTATTTAAGATAGGAATATTTATTCAATATTTGTTGTTCTATTTATTAATTATCGTGAAGTAAATTCCTTTTAAATTCAACTTTATCCAGTTTGCGGACGATGATTTACAATCATTGACATTTTCAACTCGCAGTCTCAGCCGATGAAGCATAACTGATTGCTTTTGGTGAATCGTAACAGAAGAAAAAAAGCATGAGTAGGATATACGTAGCAAAACTGATATCTTCCCCAAAATATATTCGATATAACTGCAGGTAACATTAGAGTTTTTTTTATTTTAAAAATTTTCCAAGTCAACTTAATAATACATTTGAGACTCTTTATCGTGAAAAACAAACATGTGAATGTAAAAGTTGATATTATAAAAGGAACAAATGTTAATCTAACAATTATTGTTGTTTGTTTTTCTTTATAGTTATAAGTTAGAGATTTACACGATAGCTTACACAATGTATGTATTCTACTGGAACATGACTTTCAGACATTGAGCTTCTCTCAACAAAGTGGCCATGCCTCTTTATGTTTCTCATACATGGATGGTTGCCGATTCAAAGGTTAGCATCATACTTCCTCAGTAGGTTCGTAATTGCTTAGAGACTACTTCAAGCATACTTAAGGTTAAAAGTAAACACTTTGTATCTTAACTTACTGAAGCTATGTAGAAAAATAATAAAAAGAAACAACGCATAAACTTACTCTAAAACCAAACTACCAATTTTTTGGATTAGGAAAATGTTTCTTCAGACCTTGTTCTATGTCTTCAATATGCGGTGACTGAAATCCTGAATAAAAGGAGATTTATTGCAGCCATCGTCAATCTAAGTCTTGCAGAGAGTAAAAGTTCTTTTTGTTTGGAGGGAGTATATGAGTATACGGGTCTTATGATTTATGACTACTTTTATATAATGTAGGCGTCAAACCAATAATACATTTAGCTAATTAATACATAAATATATGATTGTCAGTTTCACAAAATTAGAATACTAACATAATCAATATACACATTAATATTAGCCTTATTTGAGCAAGACTTTTAATTTTAATTGATTCGTTTGACCAAACTTCCTTTTTCATATTCGTAATTTGTGTTATATATCTTGAATTGCCGTGCACACAAAGTTTCTCATTAGTAAACTACCATATTTGCTTTCTTAATATACATAGAAAATAAAGACCAAATAATGATATGCATTAGCCCTATACTGAGAATGTATTAACTCTGAACACAATTTAATAGTTTCATTACCATTGTAAAGCTAAATTCTTATTCATATTTCATAGACCATTCGAAAACTAAAACTAATGTGGTCACATGAATATATTAAAGTCAGTTATATCTTATACACATATATAACAACACAACACAGTTCTAGTGTTGTACGTGTATGTCTAATATCAAAGGCTGGAATAAAAAGAATACATGCTGACTCAATTAAATATTAATTATGTATTGAAGATCACAATAGTTTTAGTTTGAGGTAGTGCATTCCCATCTTTATATCAGTTTACTTTGTTAATATATAAGGAGCAATGAATATAGCCAACATAGTATATTGTTGTAACGTTGCGTGATATGTCTGGAACTTTAGTTATCTAATACACAATTGTGTTCGCTTTCAAGTAAAATCTTCCGAGGTTATATTCATAAGGCAATGAACCAAATGCGTTTGACTGACTATTTCTAAATTTTAATGATAAAAACGATTTATTTTGCAGGTTATATAAACAAAGATAGGGAGTTGTTTCTCAAAGATAATTGTACAATCAAGTGCGTAAGATACCACTCGTAATATGGTATAACAAACGATTTCATTAGTTAAGTGTAACCAACATTATAATATACAGAAATGTTACCAATGACATTGTGAGTAATTAATCTAGATAACCAAAGGTATAATTAAATGTAGTCTGAGGAGGCATGTCATGTTGACACATCAGCATGGCAGTGGTGTAAATAAATTACAACTTAAAGGTTACTCTTCAATTTTGCTTCTCTATTAATAATAAAGGGATTGAATGGAGAAATACACCAAAAATAATCATTGCATACTCTCCAATTTCTAGCTAACTCGATAGGTCTAGACAGGCCATCAGATTCATACCTAGCAAGATTCCGAACATCGACTAAAATCACGAACCGAATTGTTTACCTCTAACGGTATGTTTGCTTTTTATCCGTTAATAGATGTTGGAAAGATCCAAGAGATTAATATTTTCCTTCAGCAAGAAGAAAAGGAAAAAAAATTTATAATGGATTGATGGACCAACAACGTCTCAACGTGTAAAACAATGCAACTAAAGATCTCAAAACAATATACCCAACACTGGAGCAATCTCGAACTTAACCATTTAAATAAAAATTAAAGTTACAATTTCTTGAAAATTAATAATATATTTCTCACCAAGAATATACTATAAGAAAATTAAAAGTTGATAAATATGCTGGGATATAAAATGAATTTGTAGCTTTAAGGAGTTTCCTTGGCTTTGAAGCAAGGCAAAGAAGTGAAGAACCTATGGTTGTTGTAGTGACTTTATTCTCAAGAAACCTCCGTACAACACAAAAGCTTTTGCTTTAACCGAAAAAGACTGGTCATTGTGTTAGAGATCCCTAGTTCGAGTGATCGTTAGGACGAAACCAATATTACATGTTATGGTTCCGGTTTTAGGAAAATTAAGGTTTCCATCCGAACCGCCTGGTAATTCAAAAGAAAAAATTTTCTTTAACTTATCTATTAACAGTTTTTTTTCTCTGTTAAAATATTTATAAAATCTTACGTTGTATACAAAATAGATTGATAATGTTTTCGGCCCATAAAGTTATTCAAAAGTTGCTGGCCCATTTGACTGTGTACAGATCATAGTATATAATAAGAAAAAATTACTCAAAGAGTCACATTTTGACTTCCTTATTACGCTTAGAGTCACTTTCTGCTTGAAGGGTACATTTTGCATATGGTTTGTCTATTATAACCTTCAACTAATTCTTCCAAACTTTTGACTTGCCTGAACGAAATCTCTATTATTTTTATTAGTAAAAACATGAAACCAAGGAATCTCAACACGTGATATATATCTTTTAATTTAAAGTAACTTTCCCAAAAAATTTAGAACCCTAAATCCGCCTCGTTTCTCTTTGTATCGATGAAGAATCACTCACCTAATCCCATCGAAGTCTAATGTATCTTTTTTTTCTATTTTCATAAGCAATCAAATCTTCTTCAATATAGTTTATGTCAACGCTAGCGGGTATTCAAAGCCACATCCTCGAGGTCACAGCTTCCGCAAACGGTGGTTGGTAGCCTCTAAGGAAGCCTTGTTTTGGTTGTTATGAGTCTTGACAATCGTAGATCTGGATCAGATCTATGAAGCATGCCTCCTCTGTCTAGAATTGTATGCCTTGTCGCTGCTCTCTCTTTTGTCTCATGGACCTTGTTAAGCTTCTCTTCTCCTTTCGAACATGGCGGCACCGAGATCCTCTCTACTCTTTGCAAAAGACGGCTTCTATGGCGAAGCTCCAGTCCAGACGACCTCCATCCACACCTCTCTTGTCCACGATTCATCACCCGTCCACAACTCCTGTTAACACCTCACCTGTTCACGAAAACCGCGTCCACAAAGACCCCGTCCACAAAGATCCCGTCCATACCTCACCCGTCCACGATGACATCGTCCACACCTAATCCATCCATCCCTCGCGTATCCACAGACCCATTTACGACAACCCATTTATTGTGTTGCTTTTACTGTGTTAATATTGTGAAAGCATTAGAAGCATTCTTTCTTTCTCTCGAGTGGATGGCTTAACATTTACTCCAAACCAGATCTACTAGATTTTGTTCGTCATGTGCTTCGGGACACAAATGAGTCAATATGATACAGAGCATTACTGTTCACCAGTCTAGACGACCTCCATCCACACATCTCCTGTCCACGATCCAAACCTCCATTCATCATCCGTCCATACCTCCCCCGTCCACGAAAACCCCGTCCACACCTCACCCGTCCACCCTTCCCCTGTCCACCCCTCCCCCGTCCACGAAGACTCGTCCACACCTCACTCGTACACCCCACGCACATCCACAGAGCCATCTTCGACAACCCAACGACAATACAACCTAAACACGAGTTTCTAATGCTATAAAGCAGACAAACTAATAACCTAATAAATAAGGAAAGCTAACCAAACTAAATATTTTTTGTTCAAACCAAACCAAATCATCAAAACAAATCAATTATTGTCTTTGGTTCATTAAGGGCATAAAAGTCATAAAAAATCCTTCTCACTAAAAAAAGTGACCCTCCAGCAAAAAGTGGCTTTATTTGTAATAGAAAAGACAAATGTGGCCCATTTGGTAAGTAACTCTAAGTACAACTCACAAGTTATTATTAGGCAACCTTGTTGACAAAAAAAGGTAACTTTAACAAATTTCAGGGTGAATAACTTACCCAAAACCTTTTTCTACTTTAACAAAAATATATGTAAATGTTTTGATAAAAAAAAATCGAAATACAAAATTTCTTTTTCCTCATAGATTATCTATTTTGACAATTAAACCTTAGTCCTACCAATTAATTCAAACCCCTAAAATTAACTTATTCATCAATTATCTCTCCAAAATTTATTTTCAAAAGAAATTTTGGCAAAGTATTTAATTTCTTCTTAATTGCGATTAATTATATAAAAGCATTTAGGTAAGTCACGTTTATGTTTACCCTAACCCACTCGATAATCACTCTGCGCAACCTTAAAACCCAAACAATGTTAAAAATGAGACAACATGATTTATGGTTCACTACTTCACGTGAAAAGAAAAATTAGATAATAATTTGTTTAGCTAAAGTTCACTTTTGCGGTTGCTGTCAACAGCATAGAACATAACTCAAGATATGTACTTTAGTCATAAGAAATTGATGTATATACCAAAATGCTTTTTCTGTGTCGATGGAGCGGTGGTTTTCTATGTTGCTCAAACTTGTCTCTATGTTGGGCATATTAGTACTATGCGGAAAAAATCTGATTAAATTACACACACAAAAAAAAACTTGAAGGTGTATTCATATACATAAAACAGATGACTATTGACATACTAACAAATCTTACTAACTTCTCAGCCCAATTAACAACAACAATTGGAAAATCTCTTACATTTCTTTGTTTTTCTTGTTTTAGGCCAAACAGAAATGTGATGAAGGGAAACAAAGAATGATATTGTTTTGTATTTTCGCATCTGAACAAGGCTTGAATGTTGAAGTTGGATTTCACCATGTTCCAGACTGATCTGATATCTTAACCGAACAAATTAAGGCATAGACTGAATATCAATAAGGTCCAAAAAGAGACCATAAGTCCACGAAGATCGAAACCTACGCTGGGCTAAATGAGTCTTACACACCTAATTTGGGGGAGTCAAATCATAACGCAAAGACATTGAAAACATTAAAAACTATTATAAAGACGTATGATCCACACCGGGCTAAATGAGTCTTACACACCAAGCTTGGGGAATCAAATCATAATGCAAAAACATTGAAACCATTAAAAACACCATAAATATGTATGATCCACACACAGAAGATCACGTCGCTGTTACGATACACCCCCAAAAACCTATAAAAGAAGGAAGACAAGACCATAAAAGGGGAGTCAATTTTTCTTTCATACTTTCGTATTCTCTTGTTTTTAGATACTTTTTGCATTCATCGTTTACTTTCAATTTATCATTAATAAAACATCCATTTCTTATAGTTGTTGTAGCTTAAGCTTTTCCATTTTAGATAACTTTTTCAATAAGTCACCAAAAACGTAAATATTCAAGATTGAAGTTCTTCAAGCTTTTTCTTTAGGTCTCAGGAACCCCTAGAATCATCACAAACACAAACGCTATCGTGAAAGTCCCCCCTCCTCCCCATTAAAACCTTTTGTCTTTCACCTTTTTCTCTCGTGTATCTTCTAGACCCCTCTCTCTTGTCTTTTCTTCAACTTCTCTAAATATGAATATTCTCTAATCTTTTCCCACGCCCCCTAGACAATTTAGTAAAAGTTTAAGAAGAATTTTTTTTACAAATTTGGAGGTTTTTTTCTATGTAAAATTTTTGACAATTTTAAGGATCCTAGACGAATGTTTTATTTCGTTATGCCGAAAACCGCCCCTGCCCACAACTTGGTCCTTTATGTAATTATTGGCAACACACATTATTTAGATCCTTTGGGTCGGGTTGTCTTTCTCGGGTGGTATTCATTTTAAACGTGATTATTTCTGAAAAGCATTGTTGATTTAAAACACATTTAAAAGGAAATCAGAGAATTTGTGAAAAATGCTTAGAAAATAAAGTTCAAAGCAATAATTGATGAGAAAGTTAAATCTAAGGGGTTTATTATTAAAGAGATTGAAAGTTCGGGGGGTTGAGTGTGGATTTGATTTAGTTTGGGAAAGGTCAAAAAGTCAACCACTTTTTCGACAATTTTGCTTCCCCACTTTGGCACGGATTGGGATCTGACGAGCGAAATATCTCAAGCTTTATTGTTCTCGAGGCTACTCAACGTGACTGATCCAAACGCTCATATTTTATTATCCTCGCATAAAACGTAGACGATTATTATAAGGATATTATATAGTAGTCCCTCCGTTTCTATAAGTAGTTTTAGAGATTTTTTTGTTTCATAATGTAAGTTGTTTTCGAGATTCAATGCAAAAAATAAAGTAATAAAATGGTATTTTATCAAAAAATTAAAGTAATATAATTTATTATTTATTCTTTTCTCTCTTAAATTAAATGCTAAAAGTATAAAAGTAGTTTTCTAAATACTCGTGTTTTTAAGTAAAACTACTAATATTAAGAAACGGAGGAAGTATTATATTACTGATCGATCCACTAATTTAGCACACAGCTGTTGACTATTATTAGTAGTAGGTATAACGTGGGAGATTAATATAATAGAATATAGTGTCATATCACTTATGAAGTCTGAACCGATCCACCAATGTAGCCAACTTTTTTTTTAATCACTGATATTTTATTAAACAAGATCCAAATATACATGTAGGTCCAAGAAAAGACAAACAAACAAAGAAAATACAAGGGCTAAAAGATAAGGCCCAGCCGAGAAAAGCCCAAAGAAGAAGTCCGATAATCTTATCCAACTTGGCAGCACGCGTTCTGACGAGACAAAGCAGAGACACGCGTCAAAAGTGGATTACACCGACTCCATAAGCCGCCTTGAAAGTCGTTACTGGAAGTCAAATCGGCAACCACCGCAACATGATGCCGGAAGACTCATCTAGCAACAATACAAGCAGAAAAAGAGGGCAAGACCGCCATCACTTCAAAGAAGAAGGTGATTTAGTTGCAAGAAATCGATCCGGTTCATCAGAAACTCCTAATCAAAAGCAGTTCATCTTTAATGATGCAGATAAGACCGAAGATGAAACAACCCATAACAGGGTAAGGAAATGCCATTCCGATGAAGATCGAAACCCAACTGAATCTAAAGGATGAACATGGAGGCGAGAAACGGAGAAGAAAACAGAGAAGAAAAACAAAAGGGACAACATAAATATAAAAGCCGGATGAACCGGCAAGGAGCCAACCGTCGACACCGAGGGATAAGGAGCGACGCCGGAGACAGAGCCCGATCACACGGGAACCATATTTACATCAAAAAGAGAGAAAAAAAAAGGTAACCGGCGGCAACATCCACCGGTCACCGAACGGCAACTTCTATCTAAGACTCTTTTTAGTGAGAAGATGGAGCACTTAGAGAGAGAGTTTCTAACACATTTCTATGTAGCCAACTTTAATAGACTATAAAATAGTAATCTACAGAAATACTCTAGACTATAAAATAGTAGACATTGATGGAACTATCATATTACATTACTGACTTGTTTGAAGATTGAGGAGCTCGTTAATGGCTTCATCCTACGTCCAGCTTCTGCTTCTTGCTCTCGCATCACTCTTCTTCTTACCGGCTTTGTGTGCTGTTGATTTTGGGTACTGCAATAGTAAGTATCTATCGGCTAGTCTTGATTTTTATTCTTTTCTTTTCTTTATTGAACATCTACTCTTCAATCCTTGAGCAATTACTAACAAACTTGGCCTTGTTAAACCCAAAATAATAATAATAATAATAATAATAATAATAATAATAATAATAATCAATCTCTACTACTGTTGTAGAAAATGGATACGATTACGGTAACTTCAGTCGTGTAGAGATCTCTCCGAACCCGGTTGGACCTGAAGACAACTACTTAACCATTACTGTCTCTGGTTATGCAAGTACGTAATATTTTTTCTTTTCTGTGATCATCCGAAGTTTTAGCTCTATCTTTTTTCTTTTACAGTTTCTAATATATTTTCTTGATAAAATACTTTATGCATACAGACAAACAGATGAACAATGTAACTATAGAAGTGTACGCTAAGTCAAATAAAACTAATGACCTTCTAGGAGTCTACAATATCTGTAAGGTGGGTAATGGATGCGTTATTAGATCTGGCTTCTGTTCTGGTGTTGAATGCCCTATTGAAGCTGGCACCAAGTTTGTGTTACCCATTCCCGAAGTTCAAGTGGATGACCTTGAGGTATTATTCTTAATCTTTTACTTATGTAAATTTATATATACAGTTTCAAATTAGATCTGGTCGGAAAAAGGGCCTATTTTAACATGAACTATCCGCATCGTGCCTATACCTTCATGAACTTTATAATACTGCGTATTTCATACTGAATTAAACAAAAATGCAAAAATACTACATGAACTTTACGCGTCGTGCCTTTTCATTTCCGAACTTTATAGTAGTGCATATTCCATACTAAACTAAGTAAAATTTTAAAAATACTTCATGAACTCTCAAATTTGTGCTCTTATATGTATGTATATATATATATATATTAACCATGAAAAATGTTAGTCATCTTTTAATTATATCTAAATGACATCATTTTGGATAAATTATGTAAAATTAAAATTTTTAAAATATTAAATTAACTCTCAAAATCGTGCTTATATATACATATATATTGATCGTCAAAGTTGTAAGTCATTCTTTAATTTATGAAAACAATGTCATTTTGGTTAAATTTTGTAAAATTAAAAATTAATTTTGGAAGGTTCAAACTCTCACAATGGTAGACAATTAAAGACATATTAAATTCTAGACCAAAATAATTTTCTCGTAATGATCATGTAAATATTAACTTATATTATATATAAATTTTAGTTTAATCAAATAAATGTTATCATTTTTTTTTAGTTTTATCATCTAGATTTATAATTATTTATGTTTTTTAATTTAGCTTTAAAATAATTATTTTGTAAGTTTAAATTATTTATTATTAATTGAAATATTTACTTTGTACTTGTCCACTAGTGTGAAAGTTCGAATCTCCTAAAAAGTATTTTTTTATAGAAATTATCTACAATTATGCGTTTTGGTAAAGTAACTGATGACAAACACATTTGACGATTAATATATATATAAGCACAATTTGAGAGTTCATATAGTATTTTAAAATTTTAATTTTAAGGAATTTATCTATGATAATTTAATGGATGACTAACACATTTGACTGTTAATAAATATATAAACACGATTCGAGAATTCAAGTATTTTTTTTTAATTTTTGTTTAGTTCAATATTCTCTCCGTTTCGTTTTACTTGTCGTTCTAGGTTTTTACACGCAGATTAAGAAACCATTTAATTTTACATATTTTATAGATAAAAACACAATTACCTATACACCTAACCACATTTCCACCAATAGAAAAATAAAATAACAGATAAAACTAATAAATTTTTCATCGAAATTATAAAACGACACTTATTTTGAAACAAAAAAATTTCTCTACAACGACAACTAAATCGAAATGGAGGTAGTATGAAATATGCAGAAAAAAAATATTTCATACTGAACTAAACATTAATTTTTGAACTTTATAGTAGTGCGTATTCCCTACTAAACATTAACTTAAAATATGTACTACTATAAAGTTCAAAAATGAAAAGACATGACAAGTAAAATTTATGTAGTTAGTCATCCATTAATTTATCAAAACAACGTCATTTTGGATAAATTTTGAGAGTCTATTTAATATTTTTAAATTTTTAGTTTTACATAATTTATCCAAAATGATGTCATTTAGATAAAATTAAAAGATGACTAATATTTTGATGGTTAATATATATATATATATATATATATATATATATATATATACATATAAGAGCATAATTTCGAAAGATCATGAAGTATTTTTAAAATTTTGCTTAGTTTAGTATGAAATGTACATTACTATAAAGTTCGAAAATGAAAAGGCACGATGCGTAAAGTTTATGTTGAAATAGACTTTTTCCAGAACTGGTCTATCAACTCGCAAAAGGAAAGATTTGGAGTTTAAATTTTAGGAACTAGCACTTTCTCTTATTGAAAAAGTATCAACCATGAATCATATTTTTATATGGATGGTTTGGTGCGTATGATTTCTGGTTTGAAATTTAACTAATAATGTTTTTTGTTTAAAATAGGTTATAAATCTTCTTTTTGTCCTTTTGACAAAAAAATTGGATTCTGTTTTTTTTTTTCATACACAGTTATGTATCACTTGAAGTTATATTAAAATATGGTTCGGTTTTTGAATCAATCTGTCCGGATTAAGATTTGGTTTAAAAAGAAACTTTTCTTTTTAAGAAAAATTTTGTATTTGTTTTAAATACGAAGAATACTTTAAGATAGATCTAAAAAAGTTTTTGTCACCAAAATAGTTTCTAAAAAAACAATTACTAAAATAGATTTTATTAAATGGTGTAAATATACATTTATACCTTTTGGGTTAACAAATCTAGAATTAGGGTTTAGAGTTATGAGGTCGAGTTTTGGAGATTATATTTAAAATTAAAAAAAATATATTTTTCAAAATAAAAAGTCTATTTTTATCATTTTTTCTTTGGATCTATTTTATGACAAAAACTTCAAAAAAAATGCTATTTGAGATATTTGCCCTAGGAGGC
>CAJHQP010006004.1:0-41480 GCA_905132765.1 Moricandia arvensis
CATATATATATATATATAATAAATTAATAATTCGCTTAGTCAGTAGCTATAAAGCGTTACCGCCTAACGATTTCATAAATATTGGTACCAAGACGGACTGTTAAAAGGCCAAACCAACTTTCCTTTTTTACCAACTGTAAATAAGACAGGATGAGTAATATCAGCACTACAGAAAGCTTGTGGCAGTCTTTAAAGCTGTGAGCTGTTAACTCCATGTGCTCTTAACTCCTTCACAATTTTTTTTCTTTTGTTTCCTGCAGTCATAATGAATAGAAATGATCATAATCATCTTATAGCGTTTCTTGCAATGACTCATATATAGTAGATTATAAATATTGCATAAGCTTTGATTAGTTTGCAGAAACAGCAGGTTCTCTTAACACTCATTTTTTTTTTTTTTAAAACGGTATTCCTATACATAATTACGGTTTAGTAGTAATGTACTAATGAATAATGGACTGGTTAGCATGTTCTATATATTGTGCTTCTTGATTGTGTCAAATATTGTCTGTCCTGCCAAATATACTTCAATACTAACAAAACAACATATCATGAAAGATCTTTATATGTGGATACGAATAGTGGGGAGGGGGTTTTGTTTCTCGGCAAGGGCAGTCTTAATATCATAATATATACATAGATGAATAAAATTTAAGGGCTTGTTACTATATTTGTGTGGGTAACATGACCTAATACCATTTTATATCTTCTTGTTCAATAAGACTGGCTAATGGGAGAAACTAGGTCAACCATGGTTGGCTTGGCAAGCCACTGGCCAGCAATAATGAATCCATCCATTAATATATTAAATGCTTTTTCCTGACTATGGAGCTACCCTTTTTACAACCTCACAATTATATATCATTATCTATTTATGTGTCATAATTGACCAGCTTTCTAAATTCTCTATTGTTTTTTAATTAAAAAGATTTCTTTATGGAGTATGATTGTTGCCCAAGTCTAAAGATGTCTGTATATAGATCTATTACTTATATGGATTCTTTAAAGGCGCCAGATTTGAAATCAACGTGTTTTCAGCTTGTTGTTGAACTCGCATGTATACAGAAAGCTAATTATAATTTAAGCTTTTGGATTGTACTGAAACTAAATCCCAAAACTTAACCAATATATTTTGAGTCATTCAACAACATTTTGTTGCCTTCTCACACTATAAGTAGTCAGTTTATTTTTATGGATTTTTGTACAAAGAAACAGAATGTATTTAATATAGTATTTGTTGAGGAAAAGGTGTAATAATTTAGAAAAGCTTTAAGAATCCAAAAGTGGAAGACGATAAAAAAGACAGAGAAGGTGGTAGACAAGGGCAAGGCAGCGCAGCCTCATAAAGTGAGGATTCCTTAAAACATAGCAAGTTGGGTGGCTTATGTTATAGTGCGTCCACGCACCATGAAAGTAATAATCCATTTAATATACTCTAAAAGTATTCATGTTTAGTATTTAGTTATATTGTTAACTAAAAGCTTTATGAGACAACCTCTGTTATAATGATCAGAGATCAGATCTAGGTTCGATTTTTATTTCATTACTTGAATATGGATTCACATGCTGGTTTATATCTGCGAAACAAATACGAGTATCCCATTGCTTTCTAAAATAACATTGTTTGTATGTTGGCAAAAAACATTGTTTGTATTTGATAAGTTGGTGAACTCAAAAGAAAAAAAAAACTATAGCTTAAACGTACACACGTACCATTTGCATGGAAATTAACATAACATAACTACATATGAAAAACGAAAAGTTTTGATATAAAAATCATTTGTGTAGTAAAACACTAGCCAACATGATGAACAATGGAGTATCATTGATTGAAACATCAACACAATTCTTGCAATGTATTTTTCAATATATATCTATTTATAGAAAAACTTTTGCTACAACAAACCTAACATTCGGCTGATATATCGGGTCGGATTTTGAATATCAATATTTTTAAAAATTCATGATTTCTTATGACATAAATTATAATTACGTCTCGCATTTTACCCAAAAATTCGACTTGAAACCAATTTGAAGAAACATATCGAATTCAAACACATGCAAATTAATCAGTTGGATATTTTTTGTTCAGGACCCATAGATACATATGTCCGGGTTCGGATACTTGATCAACATGAATACTTGATCAATATTCAAAATTCCAAAAGATTATTGAATATATTATATATATTTAGGTATATTGGTTTATTTTTTGGTATTACATATATTCTTTTAAGTATTTGATTCGGGTGGTCTATTATAGTTTCATGTTTTGGGTAGAATTTTAGTTTTTTGATAATCCCTGTATTCAAATACTTTTCGGTTCTTCAAATAAAATTTCATGTAAAATTTTAGATATTTCCGGATAGTTGAATATTCTTCTCATATTTTTTGGGTTTCAATATTTTTTAATGGTTTTGGTTATCTTCAGATCTTTGGATCATTTTAAAGTCTTCATAGTCTTTTTCAGTACTTAAATACTTGATCTGATATGAATTTGAAATGTACAAAAATTACAAGTTTTTAACAAGTTTTCAAAATCAATACATAGACTGGTCTGAACCGGACCAAGATCCGATAAGAATCGATCCGAAACAGAATTGGAAGAACTAAAAGTTCTTGTTAACTTCAAATTTGTTAGATTCGAATTGGATCCGGATCCGATGAAAATGACTCAATCCGACCCAAAGATCCAAATGTTAAAACCTATATATACTGTTCACTTTTTAAGCGTGGAAATTAGAATATAAATAAAGAATATTAAAAAAACATAGAAAACCACAAAAAAAATAGAACGCAAACCACATAGATTGCGTCAAACAAAACCGATCCAAAGATACCAAAAGGCGGCCCCACCCGATAACCCGACTAAACCGGGTCTGGACACCGCATAAAACGCGCACACTCGCACGTTTGCCAAAGAGAGAGAGAGCGATTCAGCAAAACGCATAAAAGAAACATAAAGACGCTTTCTTCACTCTTCTCTCTCTCCTCTTTAGCTTCTTTCGCGCCGGCGAAGATTTCTCTCTGCATAGAAACAGTTCCATCTGTAACAGAAAGTAAACGGAGAGAGAGAGAGAGAGAGATTTTTAGAAATGTCTAATCTCCTCAAGGATTTCCATGTGGAGGCGAAGAATCCGTCGCTGGAAGCTCGACAGCGATGGAGATCATCGGTGTCCATCGTGAAGAACCGAGCTCGTCGTTTCCGTATGATCAGCAATCTCGAAACGCTCGCTGAGAATGATAAGAAGAGATGCCAGATCCAGGTCTGTTTTTCATCTTTTCTCTCTTGGAGAATGTTTGGTTTCCTGGAAAAATAAATCGCAGTTAATGTGTTCTTAGTGAGATCTATGTTCATTTTCGACTGCAGTCTCCTGATAAGTTAAGAGATCACTTAGCTGTTTGATATTGGAAATGAATTTGAGGAATGTTTACATTGATGATCCACTCAATATTCTATTGCTTATTATTTTCAATATTCGAAAAATTGTTAGGATGTAGTTAGAAGCTTTATATGAGATTATTGATTAAGAGGATGCTTTGGTATAGGAAAATAATTTTGTTATACAATCTCCTTTTCATTTTAATTGTTATTTTAGATTTTTACACGTATTAAAAATATATATTTAATTTTGCATATTTTCAAAATAAAAACGTCTTTAATTATAAATTTAACCAAATTTCAACTAATTAAAAAAATAAAATAACATAAAAATTTAATAAATTCTGTACTGAAATCATAAAATCACATTTATTTGAAACAAAAATTTTATTTTACGACGATAATTAACTCGAAATAGAGAGACTATCTGATTTACTTGATACTTGTAGAGGCCGTATAGACCAATTTGTAGATCACTAATTTTTTTGTAAAGTCAAATGTTTTTTTCTTTTACATTTTCCTCACATTTTTTTCATTCAGAATTAAAGCTAAAGATCCAAAATAATCGGGTTATATATTGTGAAAAGGATCCAAAATTATCATTATAATCATTTATATTTTGTATTCCTATAATATAAAATTTCATAAGTTTCAGTCAACCAAACACAAAGGAACGCGTCTTTTATGGTTACACTTAAGAATATTCCGCAAGGATTAATTGATCAAATGTGTTAACGGATGAGTTCTTAATTATGCCTATTTATTAGCTCCAAAATGATATTATAAACTTAGTCGTGCTTACGTGTCTCCAATTAAAATCAATCAGTTTTGACTTACCATGTTTTATTTTCTAGCTTAGTGATAACTAATGATCCACTTTAAACCTGATTTAAGAAATGCTTTGTGGTGGTCCAAGACTCAGTTTTCATATAATTGTTTTAGTTTTTTGACTTATTTTCTAGCTCAGTGGTCAGTAATGGTCCACTTTAAACCTGATTTAAGATATGCTTTGTGGTGGTCTCAGTGTTCATAGTTGTTGATGTTTTTTGACTTGTTGCATTACCTTAGCTTTAGGAAGTTTCCAGGAAATTTCGTGGAGAGAATCTCATACCATTCCTGAAACAGACTTTATCATCTTTTATTTGTCCACTTGCCTGAATTTAAATAGATAAATAGTCCTTTGGTGATCATATTTTCCTCGGTTTTGGTCATATTTTTCTTTTCCTGTTGAAATCGAAACACTGACAGTTCTGTAAACAATTGAACAAAATAGTAGGCTGTTTGACTATAGTGACGTATGAAAAAATGAGCAAAGGAAAAGTTGAATCTTTGAATAGTATCATCTGTTAATGAGTTTTAGATTCAAAGGCAAATACTTTTTTTTTATTGTGCTGGCTCCGGTTGTATCACTAAGAATTTGACATACTATAACAGTTTAGCTGGTGTGGTAGAAAGCTTAATATCCTCTCATGCTTAAGAAAGCATAGTGCAAGCAAAGCTATCAATTTTCATTGCAGTTTGAATGTTTTCATACTGTAAATTAGCATGCATATGTTGCTTGCGCTGTCAATATTAATTGTGACCAACGGTTTAGTCGTTGTAGTGTTCTACAATCAGCTCACGTTTTCCTTTTTATAACCAGGAAAAGATACGAGTTGCCTTCTATGTTCAAAAGGCAGCTCTTCAGTTCATTGATGGTAAGTAAGATATGCAATGCTGAGTTTCATATATGCATGATTTGCAGTATTTTTGTGGGTGACTGGGTTTATGATTTTGTGATCCTTTTCTAATCATTTTGTATTTCTTCAGCTGGTGCACGGACAGAATATAAACTCACAAATGAGGTCAAACAAGCGGGATTCTATGTTGAAGCAGAGGAACTTGCTTCTATGGTTCGCAATCATGACACAAAGAGTCTGAAGAACAATGGAGGAGCTGAGGGAATTGCTCAGAAAGTGTCTGTTTCTCTCACTGAAGGTGTCCGTTCTAGTGAACTACACATCAGAGAAAAAATTTACGGAGCAAATAGATATGCTGAGAAACCAGCCAGATCATTTTTTACGTTTGTCTGGGAAGCGCTTCAAGATGTTACTCTTATCATCCTTATGATCTGCGCTGTAGTATCGATAGGAGTGGGAGTTGCTACTGAAGGATTTCCAAAGGGAATGTATGATGGGACGGGGATCTTGCTAAGTATAATCTTGGTGGTCATGGTTACTGCTATCAGTGACTACAGGCAATCTCTGCAGTTCAGAGATTTGGATAGAGAGAAGAAGAAGATTAATATTCAAGTTACCAGGGATGGGAATAGACAAGAGGTCTCCATTGATGACTTGGTTGTTGGAGATGTGGTTCATCTATCTATTGGGGATCGAGTTCCAGCTGATGGGATTTTTATATCCGGATACAATCTTGAGATAGACGAGTCAAGCTTATCGGGAGAGAGTGAACCATCACACGTGAATAAAGAGAAGCCATTTCTGCTCTCTGGAACCAAAGTCCAAAACGGCTCTGCAAAAATGCTGGTGACAACCGTTGGTATGAGGACTGAGTGGGGAAAGTTGATGGAAACTCTTAGTGAAGGTGGAGAGGATGAGACCCCTCTGCAGGTGAAGCTAAACGGAGTTGCTACAATCATAGGTAAGATTGGTTTAGCATTTGCAGTGGTGACGTTTGTGGTGTTGTGCATAAGGTTCGTTGTAGACAAAGCCACTACTGGCAGTATCACTGAGTGGTCTTCTGAAGATGCACTGGCACTGCTTGACTACTTTGCAATTGCTGTAACCATCATAGTCGTTGCTGTACCTGAAGGCTTACCCTTGGCTGTGACATTAAGTCTGGCATTTGCTATGAAGCAGTTGATGAGAGACAGGGCACTTGTGAGGCATCTGTCTGCTTGTGAGACAATGGGCTCTTCTACCTGCATTTGCACGGATAAGACAGGGACCTTAACCACTAACCACATGGTAGTCAACAAAGTTTGGATATGTGAAAACGTCAAGGAGAGGCAGGAGGAAAACTTCCAGCTGAACCTATCTGAACAAGTTCAGAATATCCTTTTACAGTCCATATTTCAGAACACAGGTTCTGAAGTCGTGAAGGATAAGGAAGGTAAAACTCAGATCCTGGGATCACCTACTGAAAGAGCTATACTGGAATTTGGTTTGCTTTTGGGTGGTGACGTTGAGACGCAACGCCGAGAACATAAGATACTCAAGATCGAGCCTTTCAACTCAGACAAGAAGAAAATGTCAGTTCTTACATCTCATTCTGGCGGCAGTGTACGCGCTTTCTGCAAAGGTGCATCTGAAATTGTCTTAAAAATGTGCGAGAAGGTTGTGGATTCAAACGGAGAGTCTGTTCCATTAACCGAAGAAAAGATTGCAAATGTCTCTGAAGTTATAGAGGGATTTGCTTCAGAGGCTCTGAGGACTCTCTGCTTGGTTTACACAGATCTTGATGAAGCACCAAGTGGGGATCTTCCTGATAGTGGCTATACATTGGTTGCGGTTGTTGGAATCAAGGATCCAGTTCGTCCCGGTGTTCGAGAAGCTGTTCAAACTTGCCAAAATGCTGGAATCACTGTTCGTATGGTCACTGGTGATAACTTAAGCACGGCCAAAGCTATTGCAAAGGAATGTGGAATTCTTACTGCAGGAGGTGTAGCTATAGAAGGCTCAACGTTCCGTAATTTGCCTCCACATGAAATGAGAGCCATTTTACCCAAAATCCAGGTACTGATCATTATTCCTCTCATCTCTCTTTAAATGTTTAGCACATTTTAGAATAATCTGTTCTTTATCTTCTCTCCAACTTCAGGTGATGGCTCGGTCTTTGCCGTTGGACAAACACACACTGGTCAACAATTTAAGGAAAATTGGAGAGGTAGTTGCAGTGACTGGAGATGGAACAAATGATGCTCCTGCATTGCATGAGTCTGACATTGGACTTGCCATGGGAATAGCTGGAACAGAGGTTAGTTATAGCCTTTGATTCTTCCCTGTTACTGATTATTTTTATCATTGGCAAATCAATAACTATGAATGTTCCAAACTCAGGTTGCGAAAGAGAATGCTGATGTAATCATAATGGACGACAACTTTGCAACGATAGTGAATGTGGCGAGATGGGGACGTGCTGTGTATATCAACATCCAGAAGTTCGTTCAGTTCCAGCTAACTGTTAATGTTGTTGCTCTGATCATCAACTTTTTATCTGCTTGCATCACAGGTAAGTGAAACCAAACACACACACGACCACACTCAACTTCACCAATGATTGTTCCACTGATCAAAACCCTTGTCTCTTGCTTTCAGGATCTGCACCACTCACTGCTGTGCAGTTGCTTTGGGTCAACATGATCATGGACACACTCGGTGCATTAGCTCTAGCAACCGAACCTCCTAACGAAGGTTTAATGAAACGTCAACCAATCGGTAGAACCGCAAGCTTCATCACCAGAGCCATGTGGAGAAACATCATTGGTCAAAGCATCTATCAGCTAATCGTCCTCGGCATTCTCAACTTTGCTGGCAAACAAATACTCAACCTCGAAGGCCCAAATTCAACACCCGTTCTCAACACAATCATCTTCAACTCCTTCGTCTTTTGCCAGGTAACATGAACTAACAATGATCGAACCATAAATAAAGTGTTTCTGAAAATGCGTTTGGATCAAAAACAGGTGTTTAACGAGGTGAACAGCAGAGAGATAGAGAAGATAAACGTGTTCAAAGGAATGTTCAACAGCTGGGTGTTTGTTGCTGTGATGGCTGCAACAGTTGGGTTCCAAGTGATCATTGTTGAGTTCCTTGGTGCATTTGCAAGCACTGTTCCTTTGAGCTGGCAACATTGGCTTCTCTGCATTGTGATTGGTTCCATAAGCATGATTCTAGCCGTTGGTCTTAAATGCATCCCCGTTGAATCCAACAGCCATCACGATGGATATGAGCTGCTTCCTTCTGGTCCATCTGACTCTGCCTGAGCCCACTTCCTTGGTACGGTTGCTACGTCATCTTCCTATATTTGATTTTTTTTTTCTCCTTTATATCCGTGATAGTGATTTGGTTCCAATTTGTATAAAATCTAACACGGCGTGCGTTACCGGGGTTTTTGGTTCTGGTTTGAGTTTTTTTCTTCTTCTTGTCTTTTGTGTGTCAATAAATGTCTCTTCTTCCTTGTTATCTGAATCGTTGATATTCAAAATTTTCATTTAGGGGTTTTCTTCAATTAAATTTTCAAATCTTCCTATTTATATATTAAATCTTTAAATATCTGTAAGTCTCCCTTCCTTTCATATCAAATTTACAAGTAAAACAGTATGGCAAAAATCCACAAGTATAATATAGGACAATTCTCTCAAATATTTTTGCAAGTTTTTGTCAACAAAATAACCTTAAAAAAATTGAAATAATCATTTTTATTTTGAAATTTTTGATATATATATATATATATTAATTTTAAATTCACCTCTAAAATCTCATACCATAACTTTAAAATTTTAAATCTAAATTATTTAACTCTAAAAATATAAATCTATATTTAATTTTTTTAATAAAATTTATTTTGATTCTTTATTCTTTTAATCTATCTTTGTGAATTTCTCTATAGGAGTATACACTTTTTATTAAATATGTTTCAACACAGTTTTTCTTTTTTGAACACTCACACTTAATCAGTGATCATCAAGTCATCATTGTGAGAATAGAGAGAAACTTCTGAGAATGATTTTGGTGAAGAGAATCAGCTTCTAGTTTAGTTTGGACCAGAAAGACTGACAATCAAAGAGAGAGTGTTTTTGAGAGTTTAAGTGAGAATGATGGGATTATAGAGAGTGTCTGTGATCTTCTGGTTTAGTATGAACCAGGGACCATGAAGGATGGACGAAATTATGAGTGAGAGTATTTGAGAGTTTGTGAGTAATAGATTAAGAAAATAAAGTACCAGAGATTTGTTGAAGGAAAGAGTTAATTTATCACTTCAGAGAGTATGAGAGATTATGGAAAGTTTCTGAGTATGAGACTTAGAGAGAATATGAGAGTGTATGAACCAGAGAGAATAATGAAGGAGGAGGCTCAATTCTCCTTAGTAAATTTCGTGATACATGGGGGCTATATATAGCCAAAGCATACAAAAAACTACAAGCACAATAAACTACTAATAAAACATGAAAACTTAAATAAATAATTTTGTAGAGAAAGAGAGATCAGAGCAGGTTCAGAACTGGCTGAGGCAGACTGGTAAGGAGCAGGCTGTGGCATGGACAGTCTGGCACGTCCAGAGGAAGAAAAAGTGACTGGAGGAAGAGGCACATTCAGCTTGGTGTGATAGTGACAGGTCCAGCTGCTTCTCCAAAGCACCCATGTGACTTCTACTTGTCCAAATCAAACCAGAACTGAGTAATTCCATTCAAACTTGATTCCCTTTACTTCTGGAGGCTCCAAACGTCCATATTAAGTCTCTCCAACTCATTTCTTGCCTTGCAAGGTAAGTTAGGGCAAGAAGAGTTGCTTGTGGAGCAAGACTGTACGGACAGATTCAAATCTGCTTGTTCCAGATGCTTGATTTGCTTGCTCCTGATTTGCTTGGTCTCTTCATCAACTCCAGATTTGTTTGTTCATTCCAACACTCCCCCTCAAGCTTGACCATAGGAGTCATTGGGCAAGCTTGGAACTGAGATTACTTGCCTCATTAAAAACCTAATTATAGGAAAAAAGAGTACAAGCAATCCAGTCTTCTTTTGGGCATCTTTATTGGAAAGTAAAGCACGCCCTTTCCTTGCTTCACACTTCAAATGGTTCCTCTTGAACCTTCTTCTTATTTCACAGCTTGTCTCCCCCTTGCTTCTGGATTCTTGCCTTCTTCTTAGGTTGAGATCAAGCCAACATGTATTTGGGATGATAATGAGGAGTGTCTTCCCTCTTGGCTTGCACTTGAATCCCTCATTTCATCCATATTAATAATGGCCTTGCAAAGTCACTTGTAGAACAGACTTGGAAGGGGGACTTTGCAAAGATTCAGCTGCCATAATTTGAATGAACTGCCTTCTCTTTGCTCAGCCAAGTATATCCCTGGTCAACTCCACTTTTTCCTTTGCTTCAGCTTCAACAATGGGTCATTGGCTTCTCATTAACACCCCTCCTCAAGCTTGACCAGAGAATGAGAGTATATGGCCAAGCTTGAAGTTGAGAGCCAATGACAGCCAACACCTTGAGACCACAGCCCTCTTGGCTTGAATTGTGGCCTTTCTCTCTTGAGGAACCTCCTGTTCACCCTCTTGGCTTCAGGTATGACCTCTTGAGCAATATCTCCACAGTACCAATCTTCCTCTCTACCATCTTGGGAGTTAATGAACACAATCAGTGTCCAAAGTGTTATTGGGTAGTGGGAATTTTCTCCATGGACATGAATGTACATCTTCTGTAGGCTCTGAACACATGGGCTTCTTGCTCTTTATCTTAAGGAGGCACAGCTTCTCAAGAATCTGAGCTGGTTTCTTGAACCTCCAGCCCCATGGGGCTTATTGACACTGAAGTTGTTTTAGGTGTGGATTGACTGTCCAACACCTCTTCTTCTTGATTCCCTCCTTCTTGGCAGGGACACACTTCAAACCCCTCATGTCCTCTTGCTGGTCGTGGGTTTTGGAGATAAAAGAATGAGCTTCAGCTTTGTTTCCCAGAGAATAGTTTGAACACCCAAACTTTGAAGCTTCTTCAATGACCTTGCTCCAAGAATGGTTTTCCCCATGGATTTTCTTCAGCCTTTTTGACCAGAGGAGGTGGTTTTGTTTCTTATTTGGACCCCTTGAAGACTCTGGAGTCGCCGTTTCAATTAATCTTTCCATCTTGGAAGGTTTGGACCAGTGGACAAGAGAATGTAGCCACTGGTTTTGCAAAGATAGAACTGGAAACTGAAACTTTGATGAAACTTGTTGAACTGAGATGAGGCTTCCTTAAGTTTCAAATACTGGTATGCTCTCCTATCTTGAGTTCTGGTGATTTTGTTCCCTCCTAGAAGACCTTATGGACAAGTGGATAAAGAGATGTATCCAAGAAGATTTTGTAGACAGATTTTCACAGAGATTTTGCGGAAGTGTGAATAGGTTTTCAGGAGCTTTGAGGCTCTGATACCATGTGAGAATAGAGAGAAACTTGTGAGAATGATTTTGGTGAAGAGAATCAGCTTCTGGTTTAGTTTGGACCAGAAAGACTGACAATCAAAGAGAGAGTGTTTTTGAGAGTTTAAGTGAGAATGATGGGATTATAGAGAGTGTCTGTGATCTTCTGGTTTAGTATGAACCAGGGACCATGAAGGATGGACGAAATTATGAGTGAGAGTATTTGAGAGTTTGTGAGTAATAGATTAAAAAAATAAAGTACCAGAGATTTGTTGAAGGAAAGAGTTAATTTATCACTTCAGAGAGTATGAGAGATTATGGAAAGTTTCTGAGTATGAGAGAGTATGAGACTTATAGAGAATATGAGAGTGTATGAACCAGAGAGAATAATGAAGGAGGAGGCTCAATTCTCCTTAGTAAATTTCGTGATACATGGGGGCTATATATAGCCAAAGCATACAAAAAAACTACAAGCACAATAAACTACTAATAAAACATGAAAACTTAAATAAATAATTTTGTAGAGAAAGAGAGATCAGAGCAGGTTCAGAACTGGCTGAGGCAGACTGGTAAGGAGCAGGCTGTGGCATGGACAGTCTAGCACATCCAGAGGAAGAGAAAGTGACTGGAGGAAGAGGCACATTCAGCTTGGTGTGATAGTGACAGGTCCAGCTGTTTCTCCAAAGCACCCATGTGACTTCTACTTGTCCAAATCAAACCAGAACTGAGTAATTCCATTCAAACTTGATTCCCTTTACTTCTGGAGGCTCCAAACGTCCATATTAAGTCTCTCCAACTCATTTCTTGCCTTACAAGGTAAGTTAGAGCAAGAAGAGTTGCTTGTGGAGCAAGACTGTACGGACAAATTCAAATCTGCTTGTTCCCGATGCTTGATTTGCTTGCTCCTGATTTGCTTGGTCTCTTCGTCAACTCCAGATTTGTTTGTTCATTCCAACAATCATCACCCTTGGTGATAGTCGTCATTATATATCATCCATGTCTTCAACCAGAGATGCTATTAAACGACATTAATATTTATAAATATATATACCATCAGATCGAAGTAGGTGTTAAAGAGTAAAACTTGTTCATTAAAATCTGTACACTTAGCTAAAAAGCTAGGAACCAAGTTTACTAAAAGCTGCCTGAAGTTATTATCTATTAAAGCTTTAACCATCTTCAGATTAGTTAGCATCTGCGTTAGAGCTACTTGGGTTGAATTCTCCATTTGTTGGAGCAACTGATGCAGAGAAGACAGGTTCAAGAGACTCGTTTATGCTCTTTGTCTGTCTCTTTACCCTTTTTGTTCTCTGAGGCTGAAGAGGAGCCTCATCTCCTTCACCATTCTCTTCTTCCTTTGCTTTCTGAGGAACTTTAAATTTCGGAGTTGGAGCAGCTTTCCTCTGCAAATCACCAGATATGGCACACACCTTTAAGTAATATACTCAAGCCAGGAGTTATCAACTTAGAACCAAGACAATGCTCAATAAGTAGACCAACTCATAGTGTCATCATTTTCATTTTGCTGGGGATAAATCATTAGAAAGATCGAGAAGGCGAAAGAAAGAGCCTGAGTTTGTAGAACATATACCTTTTTGTTACTAGGTTTTGTAATTTCCAGTTCTTGGTAAGGTTCTTCTCCATTATCTTGTCGTTCAGTAGCATCATCCAACTCTTCCAAAGCTGCATCTCCTTCAGCATCTATTCTGATTCGTTTCATTGGCTGTTTTTTCTTCTGCCTGTCCCTTACCTGAAAGACAAAAATGAAGTTACGCGTGGCTGAACATAGACTTCATTTTGAGTCGCCTTCTCCTTATTTTTGACTAGATTTGGCGAAATACTTAAGAGGAAACTACAATGCTGTCCTGTGCCCACCTGTAATGGTAGTTCTCTGATTTTCTGCTGTAGTTGTGCTGCCTCTGCATCATCCATAAGCAACGATACCACATCCGCAGTTCCAAAAGAATCATCACCCTGAACATGACCTCCTGTCATAACTAGCTGTTGAACTGTATTTTTCTGACTTGCCCTGTGCAAAATTTTCTCTTCCACCGTCTCCTTGCAGATGAGCCGATAAACAGTTACCTATAAGAGGTTTTCCGTTTTAGAAGAAGTCAGGTGCTTATTCAGTAGCTTGAAGTTTTGATTATAAAAATGAAACAGAAAAGGAATTGGTTATCAAGGAACAGTTTTCTTTGGCTATGAAAGAGATTGCAAGAATAAAAACAGAGAGAATCACTAACATCTTTTGTTTGACCAAGACGATGAGCTCTGTCCATAGCTTGTAAATCCAAGGTGGGATTCCAATCACTTTCATAGAAGATGACTGTGTCAGCAGCCGTCAAGTTGATACCAAGTCCTCCAGCTCTGGTGCTCAGCAAGAATACAAATATATCGTTCCTGCAACCAAGTATAGGGTTTTACACTTGTGCAAAGCAAGCCTCACTGGTTAAAAGCAAAAGGCTTGTGAAAGTTAATTCCTCCTACCTTTGCTGAAAGTCCCTAACCATATCTCGGCGATCCATGATGGTGGAGGATCCATCAAGCCTGAGGTACTTGTACTTTCTATAGTTCATGTAATCCTGCATATAAATTTAAATCGAAATGTAAAGCAACATATGTACATATGGATGTTTGTTAGACGTTAAATCCAATATTCATTTGTTTTACCTCGAGAATATTCAGCATCTTTGTCATTTGTGCAAAGAGGAGCACCCTGTGATTTCCAGCTCGAAGCCTCTTCAATAATATATCAAGTGTCTGCAGCTTCCCAGAGTCCTACGATCCAATTTTGTGATAAGAAACAAAGAGCTCATAGTAAAAGGAAGATGCAAAAGAGAAGATACTACCGTGAGCAGCTTTGCAGGGTCAAAACTTTGCATTGGAGGGCAAGAACCAAATATTCTGTGTGTCAGTTGAAGTGCAGGTTGCACAACTGGAAGTTCTGAATCAATTTCTTGGATTAAAGGATGTGGAAGATTGTTCGGCTTCCTAGGCCCATTAGCTTCTGATGTTCGTGCAAATCCGATTAATAGTCTCTTCAGCCATGGTTGATGCATTTCCTCTGTAATTCTGTATGCAGAGTTTCTGTCTGAGCAATGAACGCTTACCTGAAAAGTAAAAGTTCAAACCCATGGTTGAGAAACCATCATCTTAGTAATTTGCAACTTCAGAATTCTAAGAAATTATACCGGTGGAGCTCTGGCTTTGGGGATAAAAGTATATGCAGAATGTAGGAGCTTGATGTTTGAAAGTAGCCTATCCTGATGAGAGATCACTAGTGATTCAAGTGAGTGACAGGTAGGTCCTGTGATTACTCTCCCTTTCAGCAAACTCGTTTCAACTTTTGATGGCATCAACAACATTCTTGTGACAGCTCTTGTTTTAACTCTTGTGATGTTATCTCCACCAAGATCATCATCAATGAATTCCATAAAAGAGTCTACTATTTCATCCAAGAATTGCCGCTCCCACTTCAGTATAGAGAATAATAGCCTTTCCATGACGGAACACAAAGCTAGATATCCAACTTCTGATGGTGATAAATCCATCAAACGCGAAAAGCCAAATGCTCCACTTCCACTAACTGCTTGATCCATACTACTAGCAGACGGAGTGTTGACGTATGAATATACTCTGGTGAAAATATATTAAAATGCTTCAGAAAGGATTCTCTTGATAAGCCCTTCCCGATAGAAGAACAAAATGTTTCAGAGTTTTGGAGCATTTCTTTCTGTAGGAGTTTAGGTATCTGAAAGAGAATTGAGAGATAGAAACCAACGTCAGAGACTACTAAGATATTATCGTTCTTGAAACTTATATAAGGTATTGAATTTCACCTTGTATGTTATGGGATTTTGACCACCAGAATAATGTACATCCTCTAGCTCACCAAAGGGAGGAGGCAAAAGAGAATTGGACATCACTCCAAAGTAGAGATACGAGCTCCCTTCATTCCTTTCGAACAACTCTGGATGGTTGCAAACCTGACATCCGAGACATGAATACATTACCATAAGCCACAGTGTTGCACATATGTTGTTTGAGAGACAGATAGAACTTCATGTTGATTAATGAATGAGAAAACAGGACAAGTCGTTAAAAGAAAGCAGGGGGACAAGAGAGCTTGCCTTCCTTAGTTGAATGACGATGTTCATTAAATTCAATATTTTCTTGTCATTAAAATGCCCACGGTTGCTGTCAAACAACTCAGCCAGAGAAATTTTGTTCTTGATAGCCTGATAGAAAGCTTGTTGTCGAGAACTGAGCTTGCAGTGTACTGTAACTTCCGTCTTCTTAGTTAGCTCAGAAACCACATCCTTTTTGACACGTCGGAGCATGAATGGCTTTAATATTGCATGCTGTTTGTGATAGAAACAAAATGTGAGTAACTAGATCACTTATAAAGGTAAAAAGATGCATCAGTGTACAGACTTGTAGAATTCACGGAGAACCAAGAATCACTAACTGGAATTAACAGATCCTTCTAGCCGCAAAGAAAGGGATAAAGGTTGCAAATCAGAAACAGAAAACAAGAATCGAGGAGCTTTCCCTTTATGACATATGCATACACATCAGTGTTCTTGAGAGGAATATAAGTGGAAAGGAATAACTCCATAAATCGTAAATCAAAGCTGAACCATAGTGCAAGAATCTACTCAAGGAGCCTAGTATACTACAAATAGGAAGCCGACAGAAACCAAAAGAAAACTTGAAGTGTCGCCACACTAATGCTGCAAACAGAAAATGAAATCTCACCAGTCTATTAAGCTGGTGCTCGTTTAAAGTGCCTCCATGTTCAGCATGATTCTCGATTCTGTTAATCAATATATATCATGTATCATAAACAAGTTCCTAGATTGTTCACTACAAACTTTTACATGACCATCAAACAAGAAATAGTACATACCCTTTTGAGAACCACTCATTAAATTGTTCATGGCTGTCAAACACCATTGGCATGATGAAGTGCAGCAAGGCCCATAACTCCGCCATGTTATTCTGAATTGGAGTACCAGTCAGAAGCAATCGGTTCCGACAGTTGAAACTAAGAAGAGTCTTCCATCTTATACTGTCAAAGAGAAAGAAAAAGGAGCTTGCATAAGAATTTGGCATTTCAAGATATCTACAAGCTAACTCAAACAAAACTAACATTCTCATACAGGGTAAAAAGAAAATAAAAGAGTGAAATAAGATGATCCCTGCGAACACAAGCAACCCTGATTCAACTAAATCGAGTGAAAAGTAAGAACCTTGTGGAACTTTTGATTGCTTGGGCCTCATCTAGCACCATATACTGCCACTTCACCCGGCGAAAATACTTTTCATCGGTTACTAATAGCTGATAGCTGGTAATTAAAATATGAAAACCAGCATCCCTGGAAAAAGTGGGAAGCCAAGAGAGAAACATCAGAAAATAGCAAAGAAGATTTATTGATTGCTAAGCCTCTGAGAGAATAAGCAGAGGTCACACGCAAATCTTTATAACCTATATAATACCAAACAGCCATTACCTTCGGTACATACGCTTGGGATTGATATTCTTTCTTAAAATTGTCCGTTCTTGTAATCCTCCCCAATACGGAAGAGTTTTCAAGTCAGGACAGAAACGAGTAATCTCATCAGCCCAATTGTTAAGCACAGAAGCAGGTGCAACAACCAGAAATGGACCCCAAATGTTTTTTTCCTGTGTGAGAGGATGAAAGAGTTTTAACATAGCCAAACCACAACAGATAAAAAGGACCAACAGTTAGATTTACCTCAGCCAAATGTGCCAAGAACGCCATAGCTTGAATAGTCTTACCCAAGCCCATTTCATCAGCAAGAATGCCATTCAAACCCTGGAACATATAAAAAAAAATCTTAGTATATACCCATTCCTCTATAAAGTCCACAAGAAATAATAAATGTAGATGAAGTTGAGAGAACCTGCTCATAACAATTCACTAGCCACTGAAGGCCTTTCGTTTGGTATTCTTTTAGAGTTCCTTTAAACATTTCTGGAGTCTGAACTGTTGATGTAACTGGCATTGAAGATCTGAAAATAGAGAGAGTTAATTGGCTTGGCATGATAAAAACATGAAGATAAAAAGGCAGTAACAAGAACACAAACTCACGGGTTATGTAAGTCTATATTGCCTGAGCCCGAGACTGAGACACCAATTGATGGTCCTTCCATGTCAGAAGTTTGCTGTAGCTTCATATATTCAGTGTCAAATGCATCTGTTATTTTTCTCTGCTTAGACACTGCCTCTCGGGCAGCCTTCAGGGCATCTTCCTTCATTTTAGCATCTTCAGGATCCTCCACCTCAGAAAGTTTTGCTGCTGAAGGTTCTAAAGGAACTTCGTCAACCAGATTTTCATCTCCTATCGGCAGGGATTTGGAAGGCATTGCATCGGTTTTGTTTTGCATGAAGTGACTGTAAAATTCAGTCCGATTAATAAGAAAATTAAGTCTCTGTTGCTGCCTTTGTGCCTCTCGAAGCTCCTGTTCACGCTTTAATGCCTCTGCCGCTTCCTTTTCCTGTTTTTTCCTCTCTTCTGCCTGTCAACATAGTCAATTTAATCCAAGTGCCAAAAGAACTCCAGCACAAGAATGACATAATAAAATTTGAAATCAACTCTTTCTAATATCCATCCCTTTCTATAACCAAGTTCATAGAGCTGTGAGTAGTGTTTAAAAGTCCTAATCTATGAAAAAGGGCTAACAAAGCATGTCTAATAAAATAAATTTGGCATCAGAATGTGTAATCAGATCTAGTTAGCAGCCTGTAAGCGTACTACATGGTATATGGAGAATAAAAAATGTACCATCTGCTTGTCAAAACGCTTCCAAAATAGCAGCATGTCTCTGGATATCTTTCTGGTGCGAATTGGTGCACTCCTTGGCAGTTTGAATGATCTGGCCACTTTCATTCTCACCTGTGAACTCAAAGTAACAGTAAATGAGAGCTTACTCTAAGATGAAATGCAAGAGAATAACAGTTTACAATAGTAAATAAAATAAATTTATATGATAGGTAAAACCATAATATGAGAGTCAAATTCAACTACCTCTCGTTGGCAACCATCTGCAAACCTCTTGGCATCAAATAATTGTTTCCGATGAAAAGTTGTGAAAACTCTATGGTGTTTTGGTATATCTCTTCTGACAATATTGATCCAAGCTTTTCTAATCTTATCCCTTTCTGTTTTTTCAATTACTGCAGGATCATTCTTCACCTTCAGCTTCTTGGGTAGACTTCGTTGAACAATCTGAACAACAATGAAAGGTAAAACAGATATTGTTGATAGAGGCGGGAAAGGTAATACAAAATTGTGAAATTTACTGTCACAAGATCCAAACCTCATATGTATCCCCCTTCTCTAGAACCTTGACGTAATGGACCTGTAAAACACCACCCTCTGATAGTATTGTCCGTGGAGTAGTTCCAGCAGCTCCTTCTGGAATGACAGAATTCATTGCATCTTCTGACACCTTGAGGCTGAAGTTAGGGCTGGAGTTTGAAGCTGACAAGGCCTTCACTTTAGCTTGAAGAGAATCATATTGAGGTCGAGGCTCACCCATTCCATTACGACTTCTAGCTCCAGACCTTTTATCCCTAGCCATCAGTTCAGCTAATGATCTCAGATCCAGAGCTCCTTTCAAGTAAAAATCGTCCACATGAATATCTGAAAAGCTTGGTAAGTTTAATGACGCCACCAGCTTGTCATAACTTGGAGGGATCTTGTAGACAACACCTTCACCAATATCCAAATACGAAGGTTCATATGCTATTCTGCAAAAAAATGCAAAACTCAATATGTATTAGATATCTAAAGGGATTTCATATGAACATGAAAAAACGTATGAACAACATACTTAGGGGTAATATTGGATTCACGAAAGCTTCCTCGCCTTTGTGGGATCCCATCAGTTGCGAAATTCGACGAGGTGTCCATGTCATAGAACCTCCCATGGTGATCGTTCCTACTTCTATTAATGCCCACATTGCTCTTTCGCACCGGAACACCCAACAGAGGTGTGTGATTCCCTTGAGACTCCCTGGACCTACTTTTGATCTTTTGAACATGCTCCCCAAGCATTGCTCTGTAATGCTCCTCAGTAACACGCTGATTGTAGTGATCATCACCATCCTCTACATCATCATCAACCTCTGTACACCGCTTTCTCTTCTTGGTACTGGAATACCTCCCCGGTTTAACGCCGTTGCCGTAGTTTGCGACTAACCCACCTAAGATTCACCACCCAAACATTTACAAAACTAATACCATAGAACCAATAAAGTTTGGACCTTTGATAAATGTCACATACTGAAAGTGTCATAAAACCCAATAAAGTTAGTACCTTGATTGCCTCTAGTTTCATCCTGGCTACTACTCCCATAGTAATCAGATTCATCTTCGTGTCTAGGAATCCTAAAGTTCAGCAACGGCTGCAAGATTGAAACTTTTTAAGCTAAAATTTCACAATCACCAAAACTACATTCATCAGTGTCACATAATCATCCCAGCATGTACAAACCATCCTCATATAGTGTTCATACGAAAGTTAACAGCAGAAAGAAAGAAACTTTGAGACTGTACAGACCTCGAGATCGAAGAGATTGGCGTAACGAGAGTCCTTGAATTGCCTTCTCGAAGGATCCATGAGAAAGACACGTCGTCGAATTTTTCGGAGAGTGAAAACCCTTTAAAAGGTGCGAAACATTCGTTATGAGAGAGATAATGAGAAGAGTTCGTCTCGAGGAAGAACCCTAATCCATGTAAGATAGAGAAGAAAGGTAAAAGATGAGATGCGCACGTTAGTTGAATAGTAAAATACGCCGTTCCATGAAAGCTTCTTAGCGTGCGCCCTCCTCCACATAAATCATTTAATTTCCTTTTTTCTTTTATTGCTAAACCCCCCTCCGATGTACCGAGCGGTTTGATAACGACGGAGACGATAAGGATCCATCGTTTGAAACGGTGTCGTTTAAAAAAAATAAAATATTGGGCCAGAAAAGAATAATATAAGTACTAGGGATACTCTTCGATTTTGGAAAGACGGTTTCTGTTCCATTTTTTTCCGAGCTAAAATTTTAAATCCATGAAATATTTATAAATTTTTGTTAAGTTCGATTTGGGTCATAAAGGAACCCACTTAAATTATGTTACAAA
The DNA here is from genome assembly GCA_905132765.1 of Moricandia arvensis. Lineage (NCBI taxonomy): Eukaryota > Viridiplantae > Streptophyta > Magnoliopsida > Brassicales > Brassicaceae > Moricandia > Moricandia arvensis. The sequence goes on from CAJHQP010006004.1 coordinate 20,658, forward strand.
AAAAGTTAAAATCTAAATACACATTAAAATCCTCAAAATCTAATAAATAAAAACAATATATATGATATAAATTTAAATAACTTAAAATTAAAAATTTAAATTAACATAAAAATGGTTCACTTTGAATATTTGAGTAACAAATAACTAAGTATTTCAGATATTTTAATATTTAGAATAATTTTAGCTATTTATCAGATATTTATTTGTGATTATTTTTGAAAATTTTAAATATTTTCATATATTTGAATATTTTATAAATATTAAATTTCAAAATTATTGATATATTTAAGTATATAATTGTAGTTTTAGATATATTCAGATATCTGAACCGGTTTTTAGGATATAAAATTTTTAGATTTATTTGAATTTTTAGGATATCATTTAGTTTTTTGGATCTCCATATAATGCCCAACTCTAAAACAGAAAAAATAAGTAAATATATGGGAAAATAAGAATATGTAAGAAGTATATGCGCAAATAAGAATATATAAGAAGTATATGGGCAAATAATATAAATATTGAAAGTATTATTCGATCTAACCCTAGTTCTACTATACTTTCCTCATCGTCTCCAAAACTTCGTCTCTGCCGTCTCAAGAGCTCGACGGAGATAGAGAGATTACAACAACGATGGCGGAAATCTCAGAGAACTATGACCTAACACCACGAGTAGCACCCAACCTAGACAGACACCTTGTCTTCCCTATACTCGAGTTCCTTCAAGAGCGTCAGCTTTACCCCGATGAGCAGATCCTCAAGTTCAAGATCGAGCTTTTGAACAAGACCAACATGGTTGATTACGCTATGGACATCCATAAGAGTCTTTACCACACTGAAGACGCTCCCCAAGGTATAATGTCTGTTAAAGTTTGCGTCTTTATGGCTTGATTGGTTGATGACGATGAATGTTGTGGTGATTAGATATGGTGGAGAGGAGAGCTGAGGTTGTGGCGAGGCTTAAGTCTCTGGAGGAGGCGGCTGCACCGCTCGTGACGTTCCTTTTGAACCCTAATGCTGTTCAGGAGCTGAGAGCTGATAAGCAGTATAATCTCCAGATGTTGAAGGAACGTTACCAGGTTTGTGGTTTTGTCTGATAAAGTTGTTTGATTTATGCGACTGGAAGATGTCTGATTTTGAAAAAGTTGTCTGATTTTGCATTTGGTTTTGAGAAACTCAGTTCTTGTTTTGCCAAAAGTTGTCTGATTTGCACAAAAATGTTGTCTGGGATTTGCATGAGAAGTGTCTGATTTGTGCACAAAAAGTTGTCTGATTTGCATTTGGTATTGAGGAACTCAGTTCTTGTTTTGCCAAAAGTTATCTTATTTGCACAAAAAATTGTCTTATTTGCATAAAAAGTTGTCTGATTTGTGCACAAAAGGTTGTGTGATTTGTGCACAAAGAGTTGTACTGATTTGCATTTGGTATTGAGGAACTCTTGTTCTTGTTTTTTTTTTTATCAGATTGGTCCGGACCAGATTGAGGCGTTGTATCAGTACGCTAAGTTTCAGTTTGAGTGTGGAAACTATTCTGGTGCTGCTGATTACCTTTACCAGTATAGGACTCTTTGCTCTAACCTTGAGAGAAGTCTGAGCGCCTTGTGGGGAAAGCTTGCTTCTGAAATATTGATGCAGAACTGGGACATTGCATTTGAAGAGCTTAACCGTGTTAAAGATATTATTGACTCAAAGGTCTGGTTTCCGAATCTCTTCTAGCTTTTGTAGCCTTTGAGATCCCTGTTGATGTGAGTATATATATGCTAATTAGCATTTGTTTTTGCTCAGAGTTTTGCATCACCGTTAAACCAGGTGCAGAACAGGATTTGGTTGATGCATTGGGGTCTCTATATCTTTTTTAACGATGATAATGGAAGGACACAAATCATTGATCTTTTTAACCAAGACAAGTAAGTTCAACCCTTGCTATTCCTTAATAAAGGTTTATATAGTAGCAAAGTAACATCTTGATTAGAAATCATTTCTCCATATTATTTGAAACCTATTTATGCTCTCACCTCTTTTTTTTGCTTCTTTTGTAGATGTAACTAAATTATGCAATATTTGTATACTAATATTATTTTATATTTTAGGTATCTGAATGCCATACAAACAAGTGCTCCACACTTGCTGCGTTACTTGGCAACTGCTTTCATTGTCAACAAAAGGAAAAGGCCTCAACTGAAAGAGTTCATTAAGGTCATTCAACAAGAGCACTACTCCTACAAAGATCCTATTGTGGAGTTCTTGGCATGCGTGTTTGTCAATTATGACTTTGATGGGGCTCAAAAAAAGATGAAAGAGTGTGAAGAGGTAATAAAGCCATTCACATGTATTTTGAATTTTTTGGTATTGGTGCAGGAATAATATAATCAAGAGTGTGACATGCTACTATGATGTAGGTCATTGTGAATGATCCATTCCTTGGAAAGCGAGTAGAGAATGGAAACTTTTCAAGTGTACCACTGAGAGATGAGTTTCTTGAAAATGCCCGCCTCTTTATCTTCGAAACCTATTGCAGAATTCATCAGAGAATTGACATGGGGTAAGTTTAAGTTATCATGTTCGCTTTATTCTCTTCGTTCACTTCTCATGGAACTGCTCAGTCTTGTAGTATAACTTTGTATTTATACTGAGAATATCATGGCCTTGTCAGGGTACTTGCTGAGAAATTGAATCTCAACTATGAGGAGGCAGAGAGATGGATTGTGAACCTTATCCGCACCTCAAAGCTTGATGCCAAGATTGATTCTGAGTCAGGAACCGTAATCATGGAACCTACTCAGCCCAACGTGTAAGAAGAATACCATCTTATAATAGTCCTTAATGTCTGAAACTATAGAATCTAAACTAGTTTCCCACGTAATGCAGGCATGAGCAGTTGGTTAACCACACCAAAGCCTTATCAGGACGGACTTACAAGTTAGTGTCTCAGCTCTTAGAACACACACAGGGGCAAGCAGCTCGTTAATCACAATTTTGCTGTTGACTCTATCCTTAGACCCTTCTCTTGATAATCATCGCTTTGTTTTGTCTGGAATCAATTGTTTTAGTCCTTTGAATCATGCCTACACACATGGTCATTTTTGCCAAAGTTCTTTTTAATGTTGGATTCAGACTTTTTCTTTATTTATTAAAACAGATTAACCTTTTGTTTAATCTCCTTAAGTTTATTTTACAATGGAAGTATTGTATGGTTTTTGACTAGTGATTAAGCCGACGTAAGTTTCTGCCTTAAGATTAAAGACATGTCACCAGTAAACAAAACTTTAAATTATGACCCTGGAAAGAACAGGTCACAGTCGTTGCCTCTCAAAAAGTATAACATCACACCTGAATCCAACGCACAAGAGCCATCAAAAGAGAGAGAATTTTTAATCTATCATATGTGAAGTTTCTTCAGTATGAAGGAGTAGCAGATGGTTTCAGTTTCTTTGGAGGTGGATTTCCTCCAGAGAGCACCACATAAGAATAGAAACACAACATGGCAGCACTGCAATGAAAAAGACAAACACAATGTTACATGAAGCCAATAAACATAGATACATCGACTCTTATGGATCATAAAAGTATTTCTCACCTAACGACAGCAAAAAGCCCGGCAGGAAACAGCTTCTTAGTCTGCATAAGTACAACATTAAGCAGTTTAAGTCAAGTAAGCAAAAACTAAACAATCAGCATGATCACAAAGATGATAAATTACCATAGAATAAGCTGTGAAGTTCTTCCAGAAGACAACAGCTGAAAGCACTGCAAATTTATGTTTTCGAGAGAATGAGTAAGCACAAAAGCTTTCATAAATAACATTAGCATTTAGACAATTCATGTGCACATAATGATCTAGTTAAGAGATGACCACTTCTTAGTATGGATTTTCACATATCCACTACTAGTACTTTCTTAATGCATTACAGATCGAAAGTAGTGATTACAAAACATTGAAAACAGTAGATGAAGATTACCTGCTTGACCTAGTATATAAGGGAAACTAGATTTTCCCTGTCGCCAAATCTTCATGCTCAATGTACTAAGAGCAAGAAGGCCACCACCATAGAGGACCCCAGTACTTAAACTTGTAAGATTTCGAGAAAACGCAAATCCAAGCAATCCTCCACTCATAACCAGACCACCTGAGAAGGATATTAACACCAATAAGTTATACTCTGATATGGGTTGCTTTAGGAACTTTAACAGGCAGCTCAGATATGAGAGAGAGTCACAAAAGTACCATAAGGAATGCCAAAACAGAAGTCATGGATCTTTGCTGCTCTTTTAGGCTGTGGTGAGGCAACATGTTCCTCTACTGGCTCGGTGATAATCTCTTTACCATTAGCAGTTTCATCCACAGTGGAATACGATGGTTTCTCAACAAAAGGTTTAGAAACCTCAGCTGTATAGCTCAGAGAAGCTGGTGTTTCTGAGCTGTTCCCATCAACGCTCCTAACTACAAAAGACTACACCATTCTAAGCGTATTAAGCCACTACTGACACAATCAGTTACCAGATAAAGCATCCTAAAGCACAGAGCTACAAGCAAAGAAATGTATAAGATTGTTTCAAGCTATCTAGAGAAGTAACTCAAATCCAAAGAAGAACCATTTCAGAGAAACATAAGCTAATGTCTACTAAAATCAACCAAGCTCGTAACTTTTTTAACTTCCTAAGAAATATAAGCTAATGTAAACAAAGAGGGAAGCAAATTCAAGTCCAAAGATGACCATTCTAAAATCAATCAAGCTCGTAACTTTTTGACATCAATCGGGAAATTACGATACTGGGCATCACCGTAACCAGATAGAGATGAAGAAAGCTTTGTCCTTTACACACGAGAAGATTACCTCGGGACGGAACCTAAGTCCCGGAAACGATCGGTTCTGGAAGTGGAATTGGCGATTAGTGGAGGAGAAACAAGCGAGCTGGGAGATTTTCGCTGCCATTTTCGAGATCTGAGAATGAAAAGTGGAGTGGTCAACACGAGAGGAAGTGGTTGATTTTTTATTCAGCCGGCGATAAGGACTCTTGCTAAAACGAAGACGATGATGATCGAGAGATCGTGACCGTTCGTTTTGTTTTGATAAATCGAACGGTCAAATTTTGCGAGGAATTACGCGCATTTGGGTCACAATTGGTTATCGTTTGGATTTATTTCGCTAGGACCTTTTTGGTTTGTCTTTTAGTATCATTAATTTGATACGGTTTAAGTTTGGTTTAAATTCCAGTTTTTAATTTTAATATATCATCAAAATCATTTAAAAAATATCGTTTTGTGTCTTTTTATTTATATAATGTTTCGAGAATATAATTTTAAATTATTTTCCAAAAAGTATTTAGTTTTCAAAAGACCTATTAGTTTACATACCAATTAGTTATAAATACAAAAAAAATATTTTTATATATATATGGTTATCCGGACAATGTAAACTATATCGATATGAAATAACGTATGTAATTTATCACTTTAATTTGTTTATCAAAATTGAAAATATTATGAACAAAGTTACACATATGCAAGTATATAAAAAATGTTACAATTTCTTGGCAAAAAAACAGTTACAAGTTATAAATATTTGACATAACAAATCAAAAGAACGTCTGTATGGGCGCACGAATCATTAAGCTTTGACGAGACGTTGTAGTCCAATGGTTGGGACGGGTCCCCGCCTGTACCCAGGTAGGGGGTTCGATCCACGCCGGAGGGAACTACCTTGCAACGCTCTTGTCACCCACACGGATATGGGCCATACTTTCGGCCCATTTGAAAAATCATTAAGCTTTATATTTATATTGAGATGGTATATTTAAATAAAATGTTAAAAAGTGATTATTTTATTATCTTATTGAATTGTGACATATTTTATAGTGGTCCAATACAAAACTAATAAATTTATTAATTTATCGTATTTGTTAATTTGAAGAATATTAATTTATAAAATTTCTATAATACATTTTGACCCTATTGAAATTTATTATTATTATTTTTCTTTTGGTCAAAAGATCTAGAGTAAGGGTGGGCACATTTACTTGCTCCTCGGTTTGTACTCGCTACTTGATTCGTATTTGGCTCTTAAAGTCGAGTACTCGTTTTGTGTAAGTCGAGTATCAAGTCGTTTATTTCATTTCCTTGCAAGTACAAGACAAGTATCAAGTATAAAAATAAAAACAACTACTTGGCGTTGTTGGCTTGTTACTCGTAACTTATTACATGATTTACTATCCGTTTTTCCTTGTGGACAAAAATATCTCTAAATTATATTCAAATTACTTGTTTATACGATAAATAGATTAAAATGATATATTATAGAAATATTTTAGAGTTTCTTTTATTTTATATTTATTATATATCGACTTACAACATATAAAAAGTAAAGAATTTTTTTATTAAAAAATTGTTTAGATTAGAATTATAACTCATTAAATTTTCTCAAATTCATATGCACGATTTAAGTAGAAAAAATATTAAATAACTTATTGATAATTATATAAAAAATATAAACTAGTTTAGAAATAGCAAGTACTTGCAAGTATATCAAATTTTAGCAAGTACTTAAAAATGCAAGTACTCGTTTTTAATAAACCAAGTACAAGTCTAAAATTTCATTACTCGAACAAATCAAGCAAAGTACCAAGTACGCCAAAAATGGCAAGTACGTGGCTTGTGTCCACCCTGATCAAGAGTTATTTTGTTACTATGGTAATTCATCATTTACTGACTTGAACCCCAAACTCGCACTATAAATTAGGCACACCATGGTGCATTGGTACCATTCAAAGTACAATATAAAAATCCTTATCTAACGTTTACTTCATGAAAACGTCTGAATCAAGGATCTTATCCTCATCACCAATGTTGCTGGTTCTTCTCATCAGCATTCTAATGGCTTCCTTCTTCGACACCACAGGTTTAAACATTTTTAAGCTTATGGTAAAAAAATACATTTTAAGCTTATGTAACGCCCATTGACAATTTTATATGACCTATTGATTATATTAAATATATATAATATTACAAAATTTGGTTTAGTTTTTTTTACTAATGATATAGCTGGAAAAATAGGAGTATGCTACGGGTGGTTGTGGCTCTTTACAAGCAGCGCAACATCCATCGGATGAGGATTTATGATCCCGACCAAGAGACTCTCAACGCTCTCCGCAACTCCAACATCGAGCTCATCCTCGACGTTCCCAACACAGACCTCGAACGTATCGCCTCCGGCCAAGGGCAGGCCGACAAGTGGGTTCAAGCCAACGTCAAGAACTAAACAATGTCAGGTTCCAGTACATCACGGTTGGGAACGAGTTGAAACCCTCTGAGCCAGCTGCGAGGGCTCTCCTCCAGGAGATGAAGAACATCGCTAACGCGGTTTCTAGAGCAGGCCTTGGGATCAAGGTCTTGACGGCTATAGACATGGGAGCCACCACGGACACGTAGGAGGCGCATCAACGGTGGACGTGGACGGTGGCGTTATAATATAATTATATGGTAAACGATTAACATGTGATTAACTGCTTTTGCCATCAAAATGATAGTCATCATTGCATTTATTCTTAAGGCTTTTTATTGTGGAGTTGTGTATGGATCCATTATTCAGAAATATTTAGATATTTGATGTCTAATTTTTTTTTTTTTTTGATAAACCCTATCAGCGAATGCATTTAGGGCTACAGAGGTGGACTAGCTACCATACTAGATCGAATTTGAAATACCTCCCGACTAATGCTAAGAAGTGAACCGATTATCTGTTACAGTCCACTATGTAAACTATTTAGACCGAAATCTAAACCCAAAAGATATTTGATGTCTAAACTATTTTTATGGTTATCAAATTTTACAACATTAATATGGTCTACAAGATAGTTTGAAATAAAAACAGTAGCTAGACAAATTAATTAAACTCACTCCCCTCAACAAGTTCCATGTCGGATGTTAACAGTGCCAGCCCTGGAACTAGTGACTGAAGATGCCAATTGCCAAGAAGAGTATCCTCAAGAAACTCTAGCGAAAGGCTCTATGTGCCGACCATGCAGACAATACGGTACAAATACTTTGGTGAAATAATTTGGTAGGATTAAAAGAAGTCATAATTCATCATGAGTCTTATGTTATGTTTGTACTAGGTGGGTCGTAGCTTGATATGCAAAATTAGAACGACGATGAAAATAAAGGATATGAAAATGTGATATAATATTGACAGATGCAACATATGAATCCAATGATCAAGGGGGCTGGATCGGTTGATTCTACTGAGTAAGTTCATGAAAGTGATTCGCCGCTATGGATAAAACCATAGTTTTCAGCTTAGTTTTTAAGTGGACTCGTGTTAGTCTTCTTTGTTGGGTTTATTTCGTTTTCAATGTTATAAAATCAAAACAAATCGAGAGTCTCAAGCAAAAGGCCCAGTAATAGAAATTTTCAATACATTTTTGTGAAATATAAACTTGATGTAAAACTTATTGACTCTTCTTCACATTTTAATGTTCAACAACAAACAGCAATACAGTTAGGTACGTCCCCAAGACTCACCGACAACAAAAGTCTTACTTGTCCGGTCCATTGTCATTAACCTAAGCTGTATTGATAACCACAAAACAGTAACCACAACGACCAATACAATTTGATAGAACCCATTCTTACATATGCATGAATAACCACACACCCTAAACCAATGTTTTATAGAAAAACCACGTGTCGCAATTAACCAAATCTTAGTAGATAGTATTATGTAACATGGATTAAAAAAAAAACGTTGTTGTGAATCATCTTTGATTCCTTGTTAGGGTGTTTCACCTAAACTATAATGAGAATGTCTTTTTTTTTTTTACTTTTCTTCTTTACGTTGTTTAGGTGATAGAAAGGTATAACTGATGCGTTGGCTAGTGAGTCTAAAAGTCTAATGACGTAATGATCAAATTTAGTTAACGGTTGACGCGTGATTGACGTGATTAACGTATGATTCACGACTAATAACACAACAGTGATTTAACTTTGAGTAAAACCTAATACAATTTTGTTTTGGGCGATTGATACAACGTGGCACTTCAGTCTCTATAAGCTACTTTTACCATACTGAAAGCTACTTGTGCAGAAAACTCATATACGTAAGACTTTTCAAAAGCATTTATCTAGAGAAAAAAAAAGTATTTGTTAATGGTATTTCATTCATTGACTGACTTGAACCCTAGACTCGCACTATAAATAAGGTGCACAATGGTACGGTTCAAAATATAACATAAACATCATATCTTAACATTTATTTCATGAAAATGTCTGAATCAAGGATATTATCCTTATCACCAATCTTGCTGGTTCTTCTCAGTCTTCTAATGGTTTCCTTCTTCTACACCACAGGTATAACCATCTTTTTAGCTTATGTAACGCCCATTAATTATCTTATATGACCCTATTGATTATATTATATGATGTTACATAGTTTGATACAATTTTATTACTAATGGTATAGCTGCACAAGTCGGAGTATGCTACGGGATGTTAGGCGATCCTCGGCCAAGTCCCTCGGACGTTGTGGCTCTTTACAAGCAGAGAAACATCCAGAGGATGAGGATTTATGATCCCAACCAAGAGACTCTCAACGCTCTCCGCAACTCCAACATCGAGCTCATCCTCGACGTTCCCAAAAAGGACCTTGAACGTGTCGCCTCCAGCCAAGCGGAGGCCGACACGTGGGTCCAGGACAACGTCAAGAACTACGAAGGTGTCAAATTCAGGTACATCACGGTCGGAAACGAGGTGAAACCCTCGGAGCCAGCTGGTAGGGCTCTCTTCCAGGCCATGCAGAACATCGATAACGCGATTTCTAGAGCAGGCCTGGGGATTAAGGTGTCGACGGCTATAGATATGGGAGCCACCATGGAAACGTACCCTCCTTCTCACGGAAGGTTCACGGATGAGTATAAAAACTTTCTCCAACCGGTGATAGGTTTCTTGGTGAGCAAGCAATCTCCTCTGCTTTTGAATAACTACCCTTACATCAGCTACAAGGACAACATGAACTCCATCCCTCTAGAGTACGCTCTCTTCAAACCCACCCCTGTGGTCAGTGACGACCAGTACTCTTACCAAAACCTCTTCGACGCCAATCTTGACGCGGTCTATGCAGCATTGGAGAAGTCAGGGGGAGGATCGTTGGAGATCGTGGTGTCGGAGAGTGGTTGGCCCACGGACGGAGGACCTGGGACTAGCGTGGACAATGCAAAGACTTATGTTAATAATTTGATACAACATGTGAAGAGTGGAACTCCAAGAAAGCCAGGGAAACCTATAGAGACTTATATATTTGCTATGTTCGATGAGAATCAGAAGGGTCCTCCTGAGTTTGAGAAGTTCTGGGGGTTGTTTCTTCCTAGTCAGCAGCCTAAGTATGATGTTAATTTCAACTAATATCCTTAGAGATAATACTTCTTGAAGAGGCAAGAGCTAATAAAAATGCTATTTATCTATTATTTTAGGGCCTTTTCTGTATAAGAGTATTAATAAAAGTGGGAACATGTTGTAATAATAAGGAATAATGAACCTCAAACTATGTTTTACTCCATCTGTTTTTATAATATAATAAGAGTGATTTAAAAATCTATAATAAATATTTATACACATATATTATTTTAGTTCATAGTAAAACAAAACTTATAAAACTTAGATAAAAAAAACGTTTGGACGTAACACAAGCCTAACCAAAGCCATCAGGCGTCTATTTTTGTCGTCCAGAACTGAAATCGACCCCTAATAACTTTCTTTGGCTATTAGGATAAACGACAGAACTTTGAATGATGATTAGAAGAATTATTATTAACGAAACTCATCTTACCATGACTGACGATATATAATGACATAAGGATATAAAATTATATGATCAATGATTGACGTGTGATTAACGGCTTGTGCCATGGTACCAAAATGAAAGTCCTCATCGCATTTAATCTTAAGACTTTTCATATAATGGGGTGTGTAAGGGCATGATTATTGCAGGTTTCTTAAGCTGGGTTTTTTAGGAAAAGTTAAGAAACTGTTTCTTAATTTTCTTAAGAAAAGTTAAGAAACTGTTTCTTAAAGTACAGTTTTAAGAAACAGTTTCTTAACTTTTCTTAAGAAAACTAAGAAACAGTTTCTTAACTTTTCTTAAGAAAACTAAGAAACAGTTTCTTAATTTTTCCTAAGAAACTCAGCTTAAGAAACCTGCAATAATCATGGCCTAAGGATCCGTTATTCAGAAATATTTAGATATTTGATGTCTAAACTATTTTTTTGGTTACAGGATTCATTACAACATTTGGTATTAAAGATACTTTTCAATAAAAACAGTATCTAGACAAATTAAACACACTTCCCTCAACGATTCCTTCAAAAGTTTCTTCTAGATATGAACACTCGTGAAGGTAGTGAGTTCACTTAATTCAAGAAACAATATATTGTTATAGAACTAAATGTATTTTATTTTAAGATTCAACCCCAGGTTTTTTTCTTACTTAGAATTTTTTGTATAATTAGTACATTTTTGGTAAACTGAGTGACAGCAAAAACTAAAAGAACACACATTTATCGAATCCCTAAAATCAGACACATTTATAGAAATACATTTCGTTAAACATAATTCAAGTCTTAGCTAGGAGTCTTATGCTATGTGATTAAACATATTTTTTAACTTATTTCTTTCAAAAAAAATTATAAAAGTACCTAAGATAAGATAAGGGTGACAAGAAGAAAATTCATATACCACTACCACTTTACTACAGGGCTGATGATACATTATCATTCTAACTTATTAGTGACACTCATTGGCTTCAAATCCTCGGTTCATCCTCTCTACAATTGATGGAAACTATCTTTGCAAGTGAAGTAAAACGATGATGCTAATAATGGATATGAAAGTAAAACTAAAGTTCTGTATGTGTGATTCTTGAAGGGAAGAGATAAAACGAGGAGCATTCTTCATGTTGCAGAGATTTATTTGTACCAACCAGCAAGAAAATGCCGAAGCAGGAAACAGAAGGCGCAAGCTAATGCCTGCAACATAAACACAAAAACCAAATTTGTAATCTCTCTCTCTCTCACAAGTAACAGCAAGCTAACTTGCATTTAGAGACACGCTGTTAATGGGCATTAAGAAGCTTACCTGGAAAACAAGAAGATGAATACAAAGAGACTTTTCTGATTTTCTACCAAAAATCCTCAAGTAGACGTTGACGAGAGTCCCATCTTTTGTTCCCGTTAGTAATCCCGTTGAAGGATCAAACCTGGTTCAAAAGAGAGAGGACGAGTCATGGACTCATGTGTTTAGGTTCTGCTTTTATGTAACAGGGGGAAAATGAGCTTACTTGGGGAGGCGATGCCGTGGACATTTCACAATGCCAGCAAGCTAAAGAGTTACACACTAGCTAGTTAGATGCTTAATAAGAAACTGAAAATTGAAAAGAAAATGTGAGAGGGAGAAAGGAGATGAAACCTGCGGAAGCGACAACAGAAAGTTCAACACTTGAGGAAGAAAAAAGATTAGGAGGGTTTCACTGCAAATGAGCATTTCCAGAAGATGGAGTTAGTTAGTTGCAGGCTTCACACTTTAGTTTAGATGCAAAACCGCAAATGATGAAACTGAGAAGAGGGAAACAAGGACTGTATAGCTGGACATAAACCTGAAGTGGCCCAGAATGCCAGCAACTGCCATTGTCATTCCTGCAAAGACTGTGTAAGTGTCTCCAACAAAAACTGCAGAAGGGTACCTAACAACATGAAAGAGAAGACATGAATGTGGTTAGAGAAAGCATTGCTTCAGCTAAACAAAAGTCAAAGTATTCCAGAGAAGAGACATGAAAGTATTACCAGTTAAAAGCAAGCATTGCCAAGGATGTTGCCATCAATGGCTGAGTAAGATATATAGAGAAGGCATGAGCTTGACGAAGCTCAGTATCCACAGATGCTCCGATTTGCATAACATTGTGTATCAAAATCTACAAGTAACTGAGATGCATCATATCTTCACTTAAGAGAAATCAATGGCATGGAAAATGGGACAAAAGAATGAAGAACTGCGACACATTTTGATTGCAGAACTTACAGCAGCTGCAATAACTACGGTTTGACCGATCTCAAGGCCATTCAGACCAGCGTGAATGTTTATAGAATTTGTGCAAAAGACAGCCAGTAGCGCCATATATAGCTTATATATACGTCCTGCCAAGAGAAATATACAATTCAGGAAATCAATTTGAAGACAGTTGCTGCACAATATGTCACAATTGTAAGAAGAAGAACTGTACCTAGATCAAGTATTTCCAAGCCAACATAAGAAACTAGAGGTTTTGGTATAACGATAGTTGTATGTCCAGCATAAGCCATCAGCAGTGGAAGGGTTGCAAAAGATGGCAGTAGAAGTTTCCTGCATATTTCACAATAACTAATATCTAAACAAAGTTCACACATGAACTTAATCAAACAATATAAGAACTGCACCTACACTCTCCAAGGCACATCAAGCACGTCGTCTACAAACCCAAGCAATATCATGAAGCAAATAGATGCCAGTGCTGCATTGTACTCCACAAGCCACTGCAACACAGAGTCATTCAACCAGAATGATGAATGTGTCTTCAAAGCGATAAAAGAGCCAAAAGCTACTAACCTCATAGTTCAAATACTTCTAGCAACAAAAGTATTACATTTTACAAAACAACAGCGCAGTTAAACAGTTAGCACATGAGCTTTGCTTAATCACTGACCTATTCAGCAAAAAGAAATGAAAACAAAGCTTGTAGCTTTTGAGTTCAGCACACTTACCAACGAATCTTCAGTGAAGTTAAAGAACTGAAATATTATCGCCACAATCAAGAAGACAATACCCACAACGATTCCCAATGACTCAGGCCTACAAAGAAATCAGATGAATACAAAGTGAGAAATGGTGAAACTCCGCACACGAATACTCTTATCCCACCACACAAGTAGAACTCAGATGTCACATAGAACAAATCAATCCTTAGCTTCGATACAACATCCATTTCAACCCCAAACAAATCAAATCTAAGAGACATCCACTTCAAGAAAAACAATGAACACTAAATATACTAACTTGAAACCTAAACAACTAAAGAAGACGTGTCTAAAGAGGTAAAAGAGTTACAGCTTAACTTCTCCTGAGATGTTCCAGAGATCAAATCAATCCTAAACTTCGATAGAACATCCATTTCAACTCCAAACAAAATAAAATCTAAGAGACATTCATTTGAAGAAAAACAACGAACACTAAGTATATATACTAACTTGAAACCTAAACACAACTAAAGGAGACAAATCTAAAGAGGTAAAAACTTACCCTTTAACCTCTCTGAGATGTCGCAGAGATCAAAGCAGTCCTAAAATTCCATAACACATTCATTTCAACCCCAAACAAAATCAAATCTAAGAGACAACCATTTCAAGAGAAAAAAATGAACACTAAGTATACAAACTTGAAACCTAAACAAAACTAAAGGAGACAAATCTAAAGAGGTAAAAGACTTACACTTTAACTTCTACTAAGATGTCCCAGAATTCAAATCAGTCTAAACTTCCATAGAACTTCCATTTCAACCGCAAACAAAATCAAATCTAATAGACATCCAGCGATTCAACACTATAAGATACAAACTTGAAACCTAAACACAACTAAAGGAGACAACTTTAAAATACGTAAAGACTTACACTTTAACATCTCCTTGAGGAGTACCTCTCTTATTAATATCAAAACCAAACATGTTACGTCTCAGAACATATCTAGCAGCTACGGGAATCAATTTGAGTGTAACGAAGAACCCCACCAAGCTAAGCCCCGCGTTGATGAGGATCGGACGCTTGAGCTCGGTATCGACATTGTAATGGAAACAGAGAAGGTAGAGGTAGAGCGAACAGAGAAGCGAAGAGATCACGAAGATCACACCCAGTTTCGGCGGTGCGAGACGGAAGTCTTCTGGGGAAGCGATGGTGGGTTTATGCTCCGTTGTCGCGGGTGACGGATTCTCTGAGTTAGTCGCTGAAGAAGTTCTCTTGCGAGCTGTCATGGCGGATCCGTTGGCCTCCTCCTTCGGTTCCCAAAGTCTGTAGCTTTCACAAGCTCAAGCTGGACTTGTGTCGATACGACATCGTCTTGAGGTATAAGAAAGTTTTCAGTTTCATCCCACAAGAAGTTAGAATTGTTAAAAAGCCCCCCAAGTGTTACTATTGTTCCTTTCCAGACCAAAACTTTAGCCTGTGTTAATATTGTTCCTTTCACAAGGAGCGTCAAGTTTACGTGACGAATCTGTTAAGTAAACATACGGATCCAAACATGAGATGACTAACTCAGAACCCATAAGACACGAGCTGTGTCTCAAACAACACAGAAACAGTTGAATTAGAAAGGCGATGACTTTGTATTTGAAGTAATAGAATCAAGTGTTCTGCATATTACATGAGATAGAAGCCTGCTAACGTGCTAATACCTATTCATCTTTGTGTATAACCTATATATGAAATAACTTTTCCGAAATGTACACCAGAGCTCATGTTCAAAACCTGTGAATATCATTCTGAAAAAATATGAAAAAGTCTATTCAGGTTGTAGTTCCATTTCGGTTGCTTCCAAGCCAGGAGGTGATTGTGGTGGTACGGCTGATGCTTGAGATTCAGTGTCAAGATCAAGATGGGCTTCCAACACTCTCCTCCTACCAGTCACCTGAGATGATTCTTGGCTTATGCTTGCGGATGAAGAGTTGTTCAGAAACATGTGGGCTGAGTTTACCACTGAGCTGAACACACCTGCCTCTCTTAACTCTTGGATTATAACCTGTGACAAAGATGATAGGACCTTGTGGAAAACCAAGCATCGATTATGAATCATGAACAAGGTTTGGTTTGTGGTTACTTCTTTACCATGGGGGCATAAATGCGAGTTAGAATTCCCTTCCTAAGGAGTTTCAACTTCAAATTGTTGTCTGTCCACACAACGTGCTCTCTGTACCTGTATCAGTGAAGCTTGTTAGATTGCATCATTAGAAAAAATGGGGTCAAGAGTGGTGATTGTATTTGAGTCAACATTGATACCATTGGAGCATTTCCTCTGAGCTTGCGGTTGAAGCAATGATAAATGCCTGCAGAAAAATGATGACCAAGAGCTGTGACTTGTATGCTTTAGAATAGTAAGCAAGAAATAGAAAAAGTATCAATTCCCACTCACAGCTCTGTCAAATTCCAACATGAAACATCTCTTAACATCCACCTTAGTGGGCTTGCAACCACAACGATCACGTCTTGAAGTAAGATCTGAAAACTTAGGATAAGTGTAATGCAGAACAGCAGCTTCTTCTAGTTTGATCTCTCTGTCAAAAATGATGCCCCAAAATAGTCAGCACTCCAAATGAAATCAACAGGCTCAGACACGTCCATATCTCATTACAAAGCAAAAAGCATGCAAAAGAAGCTTCTAGTGAATAAACAACTCTAGAATGATAGACCAAGTGGTCTAAGCCAATGAGAGAAGACAATACTTTGGACTCTTCCTGTAGTTGTGCCATCTATGAGCACCATTGGGACGAAGATGGTTCTGAACACGAGCAGCAGCTTTTCCATTTCCATAGGTTAGAAAATAGTTTGGATTTCCACGAGTGGCCTCTTTATAGTTTCCAAAGTAAATATCTCTAGGAAGATGATCATAGTTCTTCTTGAACATTGATACCTACAACTTTAGATGGTTACTACGAAGCAAGTAAAGAAAGAAGATGATAATGTTATGTACCTCACTGAAAGGTTCTTTGATATCATCTCGCTCAACGCTGCTCTCCTGAAACAAAGAAAACAATGCTGATAAAATCCAGAATCAAGAAGCATTTTATTCAGTGTAAAGATGAAGATCCTCATCTCCTGCAAGACTCACATAGTTAGGAAAGATAACTGCATCAACGTCTGCAGAGATATTCCCAAGCAGTTTCCTTAAAGAATATTCATAAGTTCCAGAAGGATGTAGAAGCTCGTCGGTGTCAAGATGAATTATCCACTCCATACCAGAATCCTAAATACACACCGCATAACAGATGAATTACCACATGCCTTAATTCAACTAAATATGGCAAAATGAATTACATACCTGAGCCATTTTGATTGCCATCTCCATGTTCAAAGACTGTTTCACGAATAGTTCATAGTTGCAAGGTTTGTAAAAGAAGCTCGCCAGCCAAGTCTCATTCCATATCCGGCTGTAAACCAAAAGGAAGTGAAATAAGGTAAAGAAGTCCAAACAAAGACACATCAATCACAGTGCAAGCACATCATATCCATTACTAATCTTTTCTAACCATAAAAGATCGATGCTAACATTCTAAACCCGCTCCAGCTCAAGAAATAAGAACTTCTCCACACTACAAGAAACGATATCCACAAAGGCTCACACCATAAGTACCTTTTAGCCTGCTGCTCTTCTAATTCTTTTGTCCTGTGCTAGTAGACTTTTACACCCTGCAAAAAGAAATCTCAATCATTGGCAACAGGAAGGACACGAAAAGAAAACAAAACCCAAAGGATCAAGTCAAAAGCTCTAGATAGAGCTTACAGGTATGCCTCTCCAGAACTCGGAGAACACGTTTGGGGAAGCAGCCTTCCCTCAACCAAATAGAATAAAAACGTAAGCAAACTGCCAATAACTTTGTGATAGAAAAGCCATGGGCAGTGTTTGCTCTAACCCAGCAGAAGTACTTGTTGTAATACATATCTATCATACCCACACACACAAAAAAAATCACAAAACGAAACGTAAATTCTCATAAAGTTCGAACCTTTTTTAACCAATTCACGAACCCAGAACTAAAAGGTCATAAACTTTACATAAGATCATAGCAATTCAGATTGAAATCATTGAAAACCCAGATTGGATCACTCACCTTGGGTTCAGATCCGATTGGTAATCGAATTTCCAGTCACGGAAATAAGGAAAGGAGGGTGCACGGGTCTGACCTAGAAGATCAACGCAACCTCCCGAATCAGGATTTGAGCCACGCAAGGAGCGTTTCTCGTGGGTCGAAGCCATTCCGGGGAACTCGTGATGATCCGTGGCCCAATGGGTAACCGGGTCGTCGAGTCCGCCGCGCCATTGGAGAACGAAGGCGAAACAGGCGAGGGAGAGAGGGAGAAGGGTTACGAGCAATAGAAGACGCGAGTAGGAAGATGGTGATGATGGTGAAGAAGAAGAAGACGTAGTGGGTTTTGAGGAGTAGAACAGACCCGCCATGTGGAAACGTAGAAGAAGAAGAGAAGAAGATGTAACACTACGAATCCATAGGAGAGGAGGTGTGTATATAGAGATGGGAGGAGGGAGACGAAGTTGAAACTGAAAAAAGAGTTTGAAAGAAAATTTGGAGACGGAGCCGTTTTGACAGTTGGTCTTTCCTTCGTATTTTCTTCCCATAATATCCATAAATATATATATATCTTTTCATCACATGGAAAATACAAATTAATATCATATTTACATCCTGAAACGAATAAATATTATACTATAGCCTGTTTTTATTTTATTTTTATAAATTAGTTATTATATATTAAGATGAAACCAAAGTTAATTAAAATTATAAAAAAGTTTATGTATTTTGTTATTTAAGATAATTACAAATGAAAGACAAAAGTATTTACAGAAAAAGTGTTTAAATTTTTCTTTTAATGTTAGATAATTATGTTATTACAACTATAGAAAATATTACCGACGATTCTACAGCGTCAATTCTACATGCCGTATTCAGATTCACGTCTTATTGCATCACATGAAACGTTGTATGGAAATATATGCTTGACGATACTCCTTGCGTTATCCCCTATATATTAAAAGAGAAGCATTTTTAATAAATAACCTTTAAAGTGTAATATATTCACAAGATTGCCATTATGCTGATGTGTCAGCACGAGAGAGTTTCTCACACTTTCCTTTTAAATAATTCTTCTTTTACTAGATATTGGATCGTATTAATTTAAAATCATTTATATTAACTAACTATATCATATAATATAATTAAACTCCTAAAGCTTTTATATAACTCAAGTAGTTAAATATTTTTGTTGATTGAACATGTATTAGATTATTATGTTTGTAAATCATTGTTTTAGCATATAGTTTTGTTCTTAATAGTCGGTGAGTTTTCAGAGTGAAATGTTCGATAACAACTATTATCTCTTACATATTAATCATGAATCATTACAACATGTTTTGGTAGCTACGTGTTATCCCTACAATGTTTCTTAGAATTCTTAAAAAAATAGATTGGTCCATCTAAATATATATTATACTTTTTATTAAATTAACTATCAAATTAATTATTAGTGTATAAAATAATATTTTTCATTCTTTCCTTATAAAAAGTTACGGAATTGCCTAATATGGTTAACAAATATATGACAATTAATGATTTTGAATAACAAAGATTGATAACCATTTTTGTATCCTTTGTTTAATTTTATATTATTAAAAGAAATTAAACAATCACATTAAGCATATAATAAAAAATTAGATTTTTTTTATATGCTATAGTTTGAATTTATTTTAACGATTATAAATTACAAAGACTATAAAATCCATATTGAAATTTTTTTATCACTGGTTTAACATTTTTATTATCATTTAAATTAAAATATATAAATATGTTGATTTCAAAATTTTCATTTAATAGAAAGCCTCAATTAATAAATATTCATATGAATAAAAATAATAATTTTTTGTTACAGTAAATATAAAAATGTTAATAAAATCATATGAGAACAAATCCTTAATTAATAAATATTCATATTAAAATATACTATATATTTATGTCAATATCATTAAATTTTAATTATATACCATAAAAATAAATAAATAATTATTTTATTTTTTACCGAAAAATATTGTAAATAAAAAGAGAGATTTTTTATGTGATTACTCTAATTTAATTATATATGTAATAGTTACTCGCTCCTCAGTTATTCAATATATTTATTATTGCATAAATGAACAAAAATAAATAGTAATATATATAAATAATTTGTATACATAATTAATGTTCATGTTGTGCAAGCGCGAACCTCAAATGTTATTTGATCAAATCATTTTAAAAATACAATATCAAAGTAAGAAGGTGAATTATAAATTATAAATGATATCATTGACGTCCAATGTAATTAAATAGATTTAAAAAAAACAAAATATCAACAAACATGACCCTATCATCAACCTTATATTGAGGGTCCATGATTATACGTTTGAAGATTTATGACATGATGGTTGAATGATCAAATATAGTATTCAACAATTATAAGTATATAAATTTAACTCTACGCATGCGCACAAAACCATCGAAGATTTTTTTTATTTTATATGAATATAATTTGTTTTTCTTTAGAAGATAATAAAAATTTAAATAATAAGAAGTATATTTTATAACAAATTAATTTTATTAACTATATTTTGTATTTGTTATCTTGAACAAACATTTGGCTTTAATATTAACTAACGGTCTATAACAAATATAATTAAACCGATCACATGAAAAAACATATAACATTAAACCTAATATACTAATTATATTTTACTTATCACCAATAAATCAAATACCTCAACGATTTAAACCGAACACATGCAAAAAACTGTAGATTTAAATTATAATTCAACGATGTGATATTAAAATCTCATAAAAACAACCCAAAACCAACTAATATTCAAATTAAACCGAACTAATGTTTAATAGTCCAGAAAATTATGAAAACAATAACCTCATCCCGCGCAAGGCGCGGGTCTTATCCTAGTGTTACATATATTTTGTAAGTGTTTCTCTCTTAATTCGCATAATTTAACTTTTT
>CAJHQP010006005.1:0-41478 GCA_905132765.1 Moricandia arvensis
TGTGACAGCACCATCCGAGTAATCAAACATATGAAATCGGCTTTCAAATTAATCTTATTCTTCGTTTTCTTTGCTTACTTCATCATCTCTGCCTACTTTTCCTTTTTATCCTTACACTTTACTAGAGTAATCAATGAATAAACTTTTACTCTTCTCTCTCGCTCCATCATTCCGAGTAATTTTGCTATTGTTTTTCGCTATCATGCACCATTATTTTCAAAGCTTTATTCAAGAATATGTAGCTCAGCTGAATCTTATTCTCGACTCATTCACTATGTAATCATTGTGTACCGACTTTGCGAGTTCATCGTGTGTTGTTTACTCATCTGTATGCAGAACTCTACACCATTTACTGTTGGTGTTAATACATATCTGTTTTTCTTAACCCAGTTACCGAAAACAATTATTATCGGATCTATAAGATCTTAGAGAAATATGAATAATAAGATGAAGAAGATAGATAAATAATATGAAGAATAAGATATGGCGTATATAATATAAACGCTAATTTTACTCTTATAACATTAGTAATGAAATGGTAAATAAAAGCTGATGACATGAATGATGACATGAAAATTCAGTAAGCCAGCCGCCAAATGCACACATAATTCAGGTAAAATAAATCAGCCATCAAGTACAACGTAAGTCAGCCGAAACGTGAATACTATTTCATTAATTAATCTTTTGCTAATAAATAAGCCGTAACTAGGATGAAAAATCACAAGTCAGCCGTATCGTCATATAAATCAGCCATCAAATGAATGTTATTCTAGTAATTAATGTTTCATTAATAAGTCAGTCATAATTATGTTGAGTTCATTGTTAATCAAGCTAATTACGGCTGATTAAATATAACTCAGCCGTAAAAACATCCCATAAGTCAGCCGTAAATTTAATAACTCAGCCAGGCGATGATCATTAAATCAGTCGGCAAAACATAACGCAGCGTGTCTTAACTATAACTCATCCATATTTTCTAGAAATAAGCCCGTTAATGTATAAGTCAGCCATAACTTGTGTTCGTAAGCTAGCCGTTATCCCATAAATCAGCCATCACTAACGGTCGACTTATGTTTGTAAGTCAGCCAATTTCTCATAAGTCAGCCAATTTCTCATAAGTCAGCTACGTTGTTTAACTCATCCGCAACGTAATTATAACTGAGCAATAACAAAGTTTGTAGCGCTTTACGGCTGAGTTCATTAATACACGTCAACGCATTCCTACCTGGTGCTTTTGCTTACTTGACATTAAAAAGTAATGACATTCTTGTAAATACGTTTTTTCCCACAACGTAGAAAAGGGCACACTGGGTATTAAAATGACAGTACTAAAAACAAGTTTTGTATGGTTCTGGTAATATGTCATAAAATGTATGTTGTTTTATTGAACTTTCCTAAATAATATATATGTTATGAAATGTTATTAATGGGGTTATTTTTGCAATATACATCCATTGGAGCATTCTTCAGTGCTGGGGTCACCCTAGTTGAGGTTTCCTTGGTGTGTAAAGGTCCAACAACCAGAGGAGGATCAAGAGTCATAAGAGAAGGTATAACTCAAGCTGTCCAAGAGATTATGGATCAAGAATTAACTGGCAAAGTGAAGTACCAAGATTGGCTCGGTCCAAGCAAGATTGAAGATGAAGCCGGTTCAATCCACTTCTCAGCTCTTAGCCAGAACAAGACTGGATTTACCATATTTACCATCCACCCCAATCCATCAAGCTCTTCCGGTTCCCCAATCACGCCGAGGTTTAATTAAATTAAACCAAGTCTCACCAGGTAAGATTTCCATATGATTTTTAACTGATTTGTTGTTTTTGATTTGTGTTTTATTTTCCTTTAAATTTTGGCAAAACTTATAGCATTTGTTAGCCAATTTTTTAGTCCAATAAAGAAGGCCTTTGTTTAGCGTTTTGCTTTAGAGTCCAAGTAGTGTCCATGTTTTTTTTTCTTCAAGACCCCAAGAAGGACATACCTCAATAGACGGCTATATAAGTCCCTTATGAGAGGAGTTGTTATTTTTACCTTTGAATTAATATATGAGTCAGTTTTCCTCTAAGAGCAAAACTCTAAAGTCTTTCTAGTTTGTATGAGCCGACCAGAGAGCATCTCAGATCTTATCAAGTTTCAATCATCGAACTTGTGGTGATTAATCCTTCCAGTCCATACATTGTTAGTCCTTGAGAGTGATACACATCCAGCAAGGCCAAATTCACCATCCTTCCATCGTTCATCAACTGATCTTGTTGAGAGTGATACACATCCAGCAACAAAGATCCCATCCTCCATCGATTTATCTTTTCTTTAGTTTTTGCTTCAAGACCCCAAGAAGGACAAACCTAAATGGACGGCAATATAAGTCCCTTATGAGAGGAGTTGTTAGTTTTACCTTTGAATTAATATATGAGTCAGTTTACCACTAAGAACAAAACCTAGAGTCTTTCTAGTTTGTGTGAAGCCGACCAGAGAGCATCTCGAATCTTATCAAGTTTCAATCATCAAACTTGTGGCAATCCATCCTTCCAGTCCATCCATCATTTTTCCTTGAGATTGATACACATCCAGCAAGGCCGAATTCACCATCCTTCCATCATCCATCCACAGATCTTGTGAGAGTGATACACATCCAGCAACAAAGATCCATCCTCCATCGCTTTATATTTTCTTTAGTTTTTGTTTCAATATCGCATAAGCATCCATCCATACATCGACCACAAATATATCATATTCATCCTCATCCGTCCTTTAATCATCATATTTAGATTCATCATACTTGTTTATGTTTTGCATTTCAAAAGCTCTTAAAAACTCATAAAAATCATATTCTCTTGTTTTCTGGTTCAATCTCGGTTCTACATCATCATCCGACCGTTTGTCCATACTGCCTAGTTAGCAGATCAGGAACCTCTATCGCCCAGTTCATACTTACCCGATCCTTTTCCATAACATTTTGGTATCATAGCCGAACTTGGCTCCTACGGTTATCTCTATCCCTTCCTTGCATCCGTTTTGCTTGTCTTTCTTATTTCGTCAAAGAAAAATCCATAAAAAGTGTAGTATTAGTTTCTGGAATTTTCTTGTTCTTAGACTGTTCTTGATTAAGTTAAAATGAAAAAGAAGAAAAAAAAATAGTGCTAGATCCTAGGCGTGGGGAAAAAGGGATTCAGAGTTAGTTAGTTTCCTTGTCTTGTCCGGTTTCTTTATTTGGTCGACCACATTAACTTTAAAAAAAAATCGAAAGTTTAGGCTTCCGTTTCCATATTTACTTGTTGCTTTTGAATATAAAGATAGAAAAATCCAAAAGAAAATTCATTCCATATCGTTTGCATTTAGTATCCACATTAAAAAAAAAGGAATATTTTCCATTTATTGCTTTGCTTGGTTAATACTCCTATTTGTTCGATCTATACCTATTTAAGCTTGTCTTTTATTTAGAATTTAACTTCTTTCTTCTAAGTTTTTCAGAGAGAACGAGATGGGACATTTAGGTCGAGATCAAGCTGCTATCATTGCTAAGCTCCTAGCCGACAATGCTTAACTTGCGGCGAGCTTGCAAGCTATCATCAAACAATAGGCCTGACTGGAGGAGAGGACCCATGCCAATGGTCCGTGAACATTAGGAAGGAACCATCCAGACCAAGAAGAACCCTCTTCTGATGGGGATAGCACTGACCCAGAGATGCAGAGTCAAGACGGTGGGGGTCGAAACCGAGCCAGTGGAGGCGGTTTGCGAGGTCGGAGAGGTCAAGAAGATGAAGGCCAAGATCGGAGGAGAGGCCGAGGCCAGGAGGAGGAAGAGCCTTGGCAAGGAGGAAAGTATCTTAAGTTCACTCCACCAACCTTTTCTGAAAAGGTCGATCCGGATGCCTACATCGTGTCGGAGAAGCGCATGGAGTACATCTTAAAGTATGACAAGTATTCCGAGGCCAAGAAGGTGGCCTCAGCTGCTGATCAACTGATGTACAACGCTCTATCCTGGTGGGACAGAGATGTTGCTAAGTCTGGACCAGTCTGGAGAGCCCACACCTGGGCAGAGATGCGAACAAAGCTTCCGCAAGGTATATTTCGTCCTAAAACCAAAGAGACTTATTAAAACATTTTCGAAAATTGACGCAGGGAACCAAGTCCGTGGAGAAATACTTGACAGAGTTTTAGTCCCTTAGGAACAGGCTGGACATGGATGAACCAGAGGAGGCGCTGATGCCCAATTCTTAGAAGGTTTGCATGATCATATTGCTCGAAAGGGGGAGAGGCCACCGTATGAAGACTTCAATGACTTGTTGCACTATGCCATTCAAGCCGAGCAACAAAACAAGAGGAAGAATGCATCAAATACTAGAAGCAAGACCACTTGGTCACAACTGGGCCAAAAGTGTTTTGACAAGGGAAAGTCCATCGTAAGTGGAAAGCCGGTTCAAGAAGAGCCAGCCCAAGGCGTTTAGAACCAACCAAGGCGACCAAGGTAAGCCTAAAATTCAAAACCAAAGGACCCGTGAAATTAATTGTTTTAAATTTCAGGGAAAGGGACACTACGCTAGAGAGTGCACAAACAAACGAGGTGTGGTCCTCAAAGCAGATGGCGAATACGAGTCTCAAAATGAGCCCGAGGTGGAAGCCATTGTATCCGATGAGGAGGTGACTGATTACCCTGAAGCTGGTGAGGTTCTGGTGACCAGGAGAGCCCTTAGTGCACTCTTTAATCCCGAAACTATCCAGAGGGAAAACATCTTTCATACAAGATGTAGCATTAAGCAAAAGATATGTAGCGTGATCATTGATGGTGGTTCTTATAAACATGGCTAGCAAGTATGTTGTTGATAAGCTAGGTTTGATCAAGACCCCACATCCTCCACCATACCGTCTGAAGTAGCTTAATGATGACACTGAACTTAAAATAGCCGAGCAAGTTGTGGTATCTTTCAGCATAAGTACCAAGATCAAGTTAAGTGTGAAGTGGTCCTAATGTAAGCCGGCCACTTGCTACTAGACAGGCCGTGTCAGTTTGATAAGGAGACTATACATCACGGTGGGACTAAAGTATATAGCTTCAGTCATAACAATAAGAAGCATAACCTAGCACCTCTCAGTCCACAAGAGGTTCATGAAATGCAAAAGGGCATGGACCAAATCAGTAAGGTAAGTAAAACTAACTTTTATATCAATTCTGGTCAGGTTATTAACTACTTGAAACATGAGACGCATGTGATACTAGTGGTCTTCAAGGAAGGTTGTTTTGCAGGTTTTGAGGTCCAAGAATTACCAGATGAAGTTTGGGCCCTCATGGATGAGTACATAGAGGTTTTCCATGATGAGGTACCAGCCGGGTTACGTCCCATCCGACGGATAGAACACCATATCGATCTTCTTCCCGGAGCACAACTTCCAAACTGAGCATCCTACCGAGTAAGTCCAGAGGAGGCTAAGGAGTTAGAGAGGCAGGTTCAGGACCTTATGAACAAGGGCTACATCTGAGAGATCCTTAGCCCATGCACAATTCCAGTTCTTTTAGTGCCCAAGAAAGATGGTACTTGGCGAATGTGTCTGGACTGCCGAGCCATCAACAACATAACCATTAAGTACTAGTATCCAATGCAAAGGTTATATGATATGTTGTATGAGCTGATTTTCTCTACCGTGTTTTCTAAAATTGATCTAAGGAGTGGATACCACCAAGTACGCATGAAGGAAGGTGATGAGTGAAAGACATCATTCAAAACCAAACAAGGGTTGAATGAATGGCTTGTGATCACATTTGGTCTGATCAATGCGCCAAGCACTTTCATGAGACTCATGAACCAAATGCTAAGTCCTTACATTAGTAAGTTTGTAGTGATTTACGTTATTGATCCATATTCAGTGTCTAAACGGGCATGTTAAACATCTAGAACAAGTAATGAAAACTATTAA
Source organism: Moricandia arvensis (assembly GCA_905132765.1). Taxonomy (NCBI): domain Eukaryota; kingdom Viridiplantae; phylum Streptophyta; class Magnoliopsida; order Brassicales; family Brassicaceae; genus Moricandia; species Moricandia arvensis. The sequence continues at coordinate 5,911 of CAJHQP010006005.1, forward strand.
GCAAGAAGGTCTTTCTGCCAACCTTAAGAAATGCATATTTTGCACTGATCAAGTTCAATGTTAGCCAGATTAGTCAACATTTAAAGTTGGTTTTTTTAGAATTTGTTGTGAGTTGATAGGGACTTAAGGTTGATGAAGAGAAGATCAAGGCGATACAAATACTGGCCCACGCCAACCACAATCGGGCATGTACGCATCTTCCATGGGCTGGGCAGATTCTATCGACGGTTTTTAAAGGATTTCAAAACCAATGCTGCTCCATTAACCTCTGTGATTAAGAAGAATGTATCATTCACTTGGGGGACCAGATCAAGAAGAATCCATTAACAAACTTAAATATAGTTTGACTCATGATCCGGTCCTTACTCTTCCTAACTTTGATAAGACATTTGAGATTGAATGTGATGACTCATGTTCAAGAATTGGTGCTATATTGACTCAAGGAGTACGACCAGTGGCCTACTTCAGGGAGAAATTCAGTGGAGAAACCCTCAACTACCCCACCTATGACAAAGAGCTTTATGCTCTAGTACGATCTCTTGAGACGTGGATACATTATATTTTATCTAAAGAGTTTGTTATTCAAACAGATCATGAGACTCTTAAACATTTGAGAGGTCAACTACACTTAAGAAGAAATACTCTAGGTGGCTAGAGACTGTGGAGACTTTTCCATGTGTGATCAAGTACAATAAGGGAAAAGAAAATGTTGTGGCCGATGCCTTATCTAGAAGGCACACTCTCATACCTCAATGGATGCTAAGATTATGGGTTTTGAACATATTAAAAATTCTTATGCTAATAATTATCCTGATTTCTCAGAGCTTTTCAGTGCAACCACAAAGGAAGAAGTCGGTCCCTTCTATCAACATGATGGCTTCTTGTTCAAAGAAAATAGGATTTGCATTCCCTAAGGTTCTATGAGGGACCTCTTAACCATAGAAACCCACGGTGGAAGGTTTAAGGGACACTTTGGTCGGACCAAGACCTTAGGCGTCCTAACAGACCACTTCTATGGGCCGCGGATGAGGCATTATGTTGAAAGCCTATGTGTCAAGTGCACCGTCTGCATGAAAATCAAATCCAGGTCACATCCCTATGATTTACATATGCCTTTACCTATTCCTAACACACCTTGCGTGGAAATTTCTATGGACTTTGTGATGGGCTTTCCCAAGATAGAACACAAAGACTCCATTTTTGTTTTAGTGGACATGTTTTCCAAGATGGCCCATTTCATCCCTTGTGATAAGACCAATGATGCTAGCAAGACAACCGACCTGTTCTTCAAAGAAGTGGTCCTTCTACATGGTATTCCAAGGACCATTGTGTCATACCGGGATTCCAAGTTTATCAGTCACTTTCGGAGGCATTATGGAAGAAACTTGGAACCAAACTGCTCTTCTCAACCATTTGCCATCCTCAGACTGATGGCCAAAATGAGGTAGTCAACCGTACTCTCTCTCATCCATTGAGAGCTACGTTGGGTAAGAACTTAAGAAATTGGTTGAGTTGTTACCTTTCATTGAGTTTGCTTACAACCATGCTAGACATGATACTACTAAACACTCTCCTTTTGAAGTTGTATTTGGTTTTAATCAAGAGACTCCATTGGATTTTAAATCATTGCCACCAGCCGTGTATGTTAAGAGGGCTCTTTTAAAGCTGATTTTGTCGGGAAGATGCATCAGAGGGTTAAGGAAAAATTGGAGAAGAAGGCTGAGAAGAACTGAAACGGCTCGACCAAGGGCACAATGATATTATCTTTAAACACGGTGATTTGGTGTGGCTCCACATGCGACCAGAAAGGTTCCCCGAAGAAAGGAAGTATAAGTTTCCCTTAGAGGAGATGGTCCATTCAAAGTCCTAGAGAAGATCAACGACAATGCCTACAAGTTGGAGCTACCAGGTGAGTTTAAGGTTTCCCCTACGTTCAATGTATCTGATTTATCTCCTTATGTTGCAGATGAAGATGAAGTTCTGAGGACAAAACCTTCTCAAGGGGGAGGGGATGTTACGGTCACCCAAGCTGAGGTTCCTTTGGTGCGTAAAGGTCCAAAAACCATAGGAGGATCAAGAGTCATAAGAGAAGGTTTCACTCAAGCTGTCTGATGTAGCTTTTATTATGCACTCTCAAATTAACCCTATAAGCTACTTTTACTCTCTCAAATAAGAGGTTCAATTGTAGTACTTAGGGATCAAATCCATAGGGAGCGTGGGCACACAATAGACTACAGATGTTTAGATTAAGCTAGGCAAACAATTTATTAAAGAAGTAATAGTAGCCAAGTAAGCATGTGATTGGTTTGATAACAATATGATGAAATAGCTAAGTCTAGGGATTTATCAATCAATGGATTCAAAACACAAATCAAGGATGCTAAGGGTTTTATAGATCAAATTCTAGAACTAGAATTCAATAAGCAAATAATCCAGCTCTCGCTTGCAATTACAAATGAGATGCCTAAGTTCTATGTTCCAGCTCTCACATGCAAACAAAGATCGAGCGTCGATCGATACCAATGCTTGGGTATCGATCAATTCTACCTCGGACAAGCATTAACACATATATCAATAATATTCAATAGATCCTAGACCAAATCTCGTATGCGCCTAGATATCTAATCCACATAGGTCTCGGGTTCCGTTAATTAATTGCACTCTTGTGCTTCTCAATTGTCCTATGATTCTAGGTTCAAGTAATCAGTCACACTCTCATGCTATTCCACTACTCTAGATCCTAGTATTACAACTCACCCTGGTGTAGATATCTATAGATAACCTAGCAATCCTATGACTATCAGTTCGACATTAAGAACATGAAATCCCTAAACCTAACAGGATGATTATTCAGACATGGAAGCAATAACACTAATCATAGTCTGAATAAATACTAGATATATAAATCAATATAAAACCAAAGGAGTTCCAATTAATCTCTGAATAAGGAGTATTTATTTTCTTTCCTAAACTTAAGACAATCAATAAAATAGAGCTTTGTAAATTGTGCCTTCTACTCTCTGCCTCAACAATGGAATAAATATAAAACCCTAAAATTAGGTCTAAACTCATCCAAGGGTATTCTGGTAAATTGTGGTGGCTTCTGGACTTAAGTCGGCCATAAAATAAGTCGGACATGTCTTCTGGGATCACCGTCGATCAACACCAAGCCTGGGCCGTCGATCGACACTCATTCATATTCTCGACAGTTTCCTCTAGCGAGGCAGACAGACCACTCTCCAGTAAAACGAACATAATTTTGGATGTACGATCCTGATTGACCCCAAACTGGTGTAATTGGAAATATAACTCAAATCTATATGTTGTGTCACAATATCATATCAATGACAACCTGGGAAGGTTTCCATCTATAGATAAACATCTGATGTGTCTGCATAGTTCTGCATCTCTAAAAGCTCCAGAATCACCAAAGTTTTCCATAACGTACGTGAACCTGAAAATACTCTAAAATACTCCAAACACATATAAGACTCTAAATAGGGCTCATATCATGGCAAAATAGTGGTAAATATCAGACCCTATCACTTTCCAATAGATTAGATTAAGCTAGGCAGTAGATAAAAAGAAATAAAAAGAAATAAGTAAATCAAGTTGTGAAAATAGATAAAAAAGCGCTAGACGCAGGTATTAATCAATCAAGATATAAAAACACAAATAAATGATGCCAAGGGTTTTATAGGTTTGATTCTAGAACTTGAATGTAAACAGTAAATTATACAACTCTCGATGCGATAAACTATCAGATGCCTAACTCTAATTAAATACCAATTCGTGATGCGTATTAAATGAATCAAACAAGCAATAAAACAGATTTTGAATATTTTAAACTAAAATCCTAGACAAACTCTCGTTGCGAAGATCTAGTCTAGCAGGATAAGGTACATGTATTTATTACACTCTCGTGTCGGACAATGATCCTATGACTCTAGATTCTAGTTAGCTATTCTTGAAACTTGTACTAATAACAATCATGTTGTACACTATGCTAAATAACCCTAGCAATCAATGATTGTCAGTTTGACATTAAACTCATGAAATCCATAAATCTAACAAGAGAACTACTCTACATGAAAGCAATACACAATTCATAGTCTGAATAGATATCATATAAATCAAAACATGAGTTCCAAATATATATCTGAAGGACTTCTAATCTTCGCTCCAAACCTAAAAGAAAGGTTAGCCTAAACAACTGCTTTAGAAAACATAATATAGGTCACAAAACGTTAGGGACTTCTTTTTAAATAGGAGAAACTTCTGGGTCAAACTGAAATTCTTAGAAGTTGATAAAAACTCGCTAAGTACTAATCAGGAGGATTTTTGTTCGACACGAAGGTGGGATCGGTCAACGCTAGTTGATTCTCGACAGCTTTCTCTTCGCGCATCAGACGAACCACTCTAAAGTAAATTGAGCATAACATTTGATCTAACTATCTAATCGACCTGAAACCAATGGCACTGGAAAGCTAATTTTATTCTATATCTAGTCTCAAAATAAGAGTATCATTAGATCTTGGAAAGTCCTCCATATGTTGATAATCTTCTGACACGACTTCTCAGTTTTGCATCTCAAATAGCTCCAAAATCTCCAAAGTTACCCAAAAAATAAAAACATACATAAACCTTAAAAGACTCTAAAAGGCTCCAAATATATAATATATACTCTAAATATGACTTATACCATGGTCAAAAGGTGTTAAAAACCATGGTATGTCAACTCCTCTAGACTTATAATTTGCTTGAACTCAAGCAAAACATAGAATGAACATGTGGAAGAGGTTTAAAAATGCAGGGACTCACCTTTTCTTTATAACCACACCTTCACCTCTAAAGTGTTGCAGCCACATCTGAGGCATTTCAATTTACTCATCCTCAGCTTAGCAACCTTGCCATACCACAATTCAGGAAACACCATCTGACATACTCCTTTACTAACCTCTTTTATGAAATAAAGGTGCAAGTTTTATCTTGGGAATATCGATCAAAGAACACATGCTCTCTTACACCAACCAATATCTTAACACATATGCTATTTTTTCTTGTTCCTCTCCTGCCTCTTTCTTCCTTCTTTGAATCTTTTTCTCTTCTTTTCTTTATTTTTTGAGTTTTTTAATTTTTAGTTGTGCAAAGTGTAGGTGAATACGAGGTCATAAGAAAATTTTCTACCTCTCGCTTCCAACTTTGTGTGATCATCCATTGTAGTAAAATAATAGGGTAATAAGAAAATTTTCTACCCTTTTACTACTCTGGAAGTCATATCAATATTTTTCCTTCTCTTTCTAGATGCTTAAGAGAGAAGTGAGAGGAACCAGCATCACACAGACTTTTACCTTCCAAACATGTAGGAGAAATTCGATCCAGTGTATACCAAGCCCCAAGACAAGCAAATTGAGTTGATTAGGTTTGAGATCATCTTCGGTTCTCTTAGACATTCTCAGCAATTGTTGATTTTACTGGCATGTTGATCACCTTTGGCACTTGCATTTAATACACTATGTAAACCATCAACTCAGAATGGTGTTGGAGAGTGGTTAGGTGGTTTCTTCCAAGAAAAAGTTCATGTCCTTTTTTACTCTATAAAATGACACACTAAAAACACGATCTCAGGAAAAACCTCCCCTAGACTCAAACCAACACTGTTCCTAGTGTTATTCAGTCTGAGTTTGGCAAAAATAAATAGATTCAATACACAGTAAAAGCTAATGAAAAACAGAAGTCGTACCTGACAACAAATTGAGTGTCGATCGACATTGATCAGGTGTCAAGCGATACTCGGGTAGAAGGCGGTATCGACCGACATTGATCAATTCGACTGATGCTGTTACGGAACTCGTCTACCTCAACTTTTTTATAGCAAATACAAAAAATCAGTGGGTTGCCTTCTACTCAGCGATTGTTTTATCCTTAGCTTGACCTTTAGAGATCATATGTGGTATAGACGAGAATATGAAATTTCTCCAAAACAAGTCTTAATGTCTACTTTCTTCAGCTCAGCACACTTCTCGTGAAAGCCTTCATAGACTCTTCCCTTTTCTCTATCATCTTAGCAATGAAAGAGTGCTCGAACCTTTGCAGAATGTTGTGAGAAACCTCTGTTGCGCACTTTCTATTTTTTGACCCCATCAGAGAATCTCTGAGGAGTCAGTGTCAAATTAGGATCACCCTTGGTCCTTTTTCTCTTCTTCTTTTTTCCTCTTTCCCAGACTTATGAGATTGCATAGTAGTGTCACTGATACATTATAGATTTTACAAGTTTTCAGGCATATTATATGTGCTTCTTAGAGTCTATTATATGTGTTTAGAGTCTATATTAGAGTCTTTTCAAGTCAAGATATGTTTTGGACCAATGTGGAGATTATGGATCACTCGGGAGATTATTGGTGAGAAAATTTGTAGCTGTTCAATAAATCAGAAGTCAGAATCGATATTTATAAGAAGTGTTGATCGACACTGCTAGTGCTGGGACTTTTAACCAGAACCGTTTAGCTGAACCGGATCATACCCGAAATGGACCAGTTCGGTTCGGTTTTGGTCCTAGTCAATTTATCTGATGGGTATCAGTGGCGATTATCCACGGGTATCGGTTTGGTTTCCGTTTTTACGCGAAACCGAACGGGTACCCATTTAAACTGAATTATATGCTTAAAAACATAGATTTGTATCCCGGGTTGGATGGCCGAAATGACAAGTGTAATACCACTAGGCTACTTCAATGTCTTTGTATTTAATTACACATTATTAATATATATATATATATACGAAAAAATAATAAATAAATAAAAATTTATATGTAAAGTATTTTATTTTGTGTGTATATATATATATATGATTCATATAATAAACGGGTACCCGGAACCGACCCGAAACCGGTGGTACACGATCCGAAACCCGAATCAAAACCTATTAAGTGCCTACTGGGTATAGATTTCATTTATCCGAAAGATCCGAACCCGATCATATCCTACCCGAACCCGACCCGATTATCCGAAGTCCCAGCCGTGGACACTGCATCTTTAGTATCAATTGATATATGTGCGAGTAGATGGGCCGACTTAAGTAAAGACCGACTCAAGCTTAGAAGATCCACATAATACCCTTGGCCGACTTTATACATATTATTTATAGTTTTTGCTATTGTTTGGGCAACACACCACCTTATAGTTTACCACCAGATTTAGAAGCTTTTTAGTTATTATGGAGAGAAGATGAAGAACTCCTTCAGAGCTTTTGTATTAGACTCTTGTTCTTCTTTCTTATTCTATTTATGCATTGTATTCAGATAATTGTTATACTATGCTTAATTATGTTTGAGTAGTTTCCTTTGTTAAAGTTTCATCGGCATAGGAGACTTGAAGCTTCACTCTGTGTGACTTATAGACACAGCAGAGGAGTGGCAAATTTTTGGGAGAGAAACTTTACCTTTGTACGCTTTGCCACCTGATTCCTTGAATTGAATACTCTAACAATGGAAAATATTTTCCCTATGCTGGTCATGTTCGTTTTCTCCAATTCTTTGTTTTTTTTTCTTATCCAAAATAATTGATAGATATACACTTGATTCTTTTTGAAGTGTCATTATCCATGAAAAAAAACAGAATTAGAAAAGAGAGGAAAAGAACAAGATGCTTGGATTAATTGTCCTCTGGAACTAATTCACACCATTTTTAGAAGTTCATACGCTTTTGTAATGTTTATATCTAATTAGAAGAGAGATTAGCTATAACGACTAACAATTACTACGATTCTGGTTTGTCTTTGTAATGTCTATTTCATTTTTAAAGGTTACAATTGGGAGAATCAGTTTTGAATACATGTTAAAGGACAATGTTTTCTCACACCAGAGAAAAAAAATAATTTTAAAATGTGAAAGACGAGTGAACAAAATAAAATATATTAAAAACTAATTGATTAGATTTGTTGTATGTTTTTTTTTGGAACGCAACTTTTACTAAAAACACAACGAGTTAAGTGGGTAAACCACTTTATACAAGGGGCAAAGCCTGTTTAGCCAAATGATCAGCCTCGGAATTTTTGCCTCGAGGGATCCAGCTAAAAGAAACAGAAATAAAGAGAGTACATATGATCCTAATATCTGAGACAATGCCATAAATCTCAGGAGGTTCCGTCGTAGAGTTTAAAGCCCTAATGAGCTGCGTTGAATCTGATTCAAACAGTACGTGCTGGACACCCAGCTCTTTACACTTCCTTACTGCATAAAGCATTGCCATCCCTTCTGCAACAAGAGGCGAGTTCACCAGCTTGCTCGATTCTTGGAACCGGAGGGTTTCCCCTGTTTTCTTTATGATGCCTCCGAGTCCTGCAGTCTTGTTGATTCCACTCCATGCTGCATATGTTTGCACAACTACACAAGAAGGTGAAACGGGAGCAAGTCTTCGTGGGGGATGAGGTTTAGAAATTTTGTTTTCCTGTGCATTTAACCATTCTCTTGCAGCAGAGACTGCCTTGGTGACGACCTCTTTCGGCGAACAGAGTTTATTGTTAAAGATAAGCTTGTTCCGAGCAGTCCATAAGGACCATATAATCCAAGGTGTGAGCTGGCCAGAAACAATCCCCACCGGCGGTAGACAAGGGTTCTCAATTAAGCTCATCCAATCCGATTCCAAATCTAATGATCTTCTCCTATCAATTCTCCTTGCGAAGGGAGCTTCTTTCCAAACTTCTTCAGCAAACTTACATTGAAAGAGGAGATGATTAATAGATTCAAGCTTCCCGCATCTTCTGCATAAAGGGTCGATGTTGATCTTTCTAGAGACCAGCTTTTCTCCTACCGGGAGGGCTCCTCGTAGCGCTTTCCAGATTAGAAGTTGAACCTTGGGGGCAGTCTTTAGGTTCCAGACTCCTTTGTTCCAGTTTAGGTGTGATTGGCTTCGGTGGATTTCTTCTTGCTCGTTACGGAGTTCCACCGCCGCTGCATAACCGGTTTTCGTAGTGTAGACGCCATCAGAGGTGTGAATCCAGAAAAGTCTATCCGGGGCTCCTAGCGTGCTTGGTTTTATGCTTTGGATGGTCTCTGATATGAAGGGGAAGTGATGATTGATCTTCTCTACATCCCACGAATCATTAAGGAGAAGATCAGCCACCCTCAGGTCGGTGCTAGCTTCGGGTTGTGGGCCTATCGGTCTTGATTGGGATGTTGAGCTCAGCCATGGGTCATTCCATGCGCTGATAGAAGAACCATTGCCGACAGACCACCCCATATTCTGCAGTAGAAGGTCTCTGCCTAGTAGAATACCTCGCCATCCGTGTGACTCAGACTCTCTGTCTGGACAATGCAGGAAGTCCTCAAACTTGCAGTATTTTCCAAAGAGGATCTTTGCTAAGAGGCATGAGGGATTATTCAACAGTCTCCAGCTTAGCTTGGCGAGGAAAGCCTCGTTGAAACAAAGGAAATCTCTGAATCCGAGGCCTCCATTCGATTTGATTTGTGACATATCATCCCAGGAAACCCAAGCCATTTTTTTCTCTCCTTTGTTTGAGTCCCACCAGAATCTGGTGATCGCGGATTGGATCCTCTTGCACAGCGATACCGGTAGCTTAAAGCAAGACATAGCATGAGATGGGATAGGGGTAAGTACACTCTTTAGCATGACAAGTTTCCCGGCGGTAGAGAGGTATCGATTGGTCCATTTCTTGGCTTTTTGCTTGATCCTGTCTACAATCGAAACAAAGAGATCTTTTTTTCGTCGTCCAAAATGCTCGGGTAATCCGAGGTACTTTCCCACACCCCCTTCACTATAAATTTGGAGAGTATCTTTTACGACAGCTTTCAAGTAGGGCGGGGTTCGTCGCGAGAAGGATATTGACGATTTCGAAGTGTTTATAGCTTGTCCTGAGGCTTTTTCGTAGCGGAGCAGGAGGCATCAGAGGGCTTTGTTGCTTTCCTCGGTGGCATTGGTGAAGAACATAGTATCGTCTGCGAATAGAAGATGATTAACATGAGGGCAGCCTCGGGCAACATGGATTCCTTTCAAGGATCCATCTAGTTGTGCTTTGTTACATAATCCCGAGAGCACTTCACTACACAAAATGAATATGTATGGTGAGAGTGGGTCTCCTTGTCGGATTCCCCTGCTCGGTTTAACCCTTCCTCTAGGCGAGCCGTTGATGAGAAAGGAATATGTAACAGTGGTAATACATTCCATGATCCATGTAATCCACTTTGGATGGAACCCCATCCTATGTAGCACTAATGAGATGAACTCCCATTCGAGTCGGTCATAAGCCTTGCTCATGTCGGTTTTAACCGCCATCGCACATCTTACTTCAGCCTCCGATGTCTTCAAGAAATGAAGGACTTCATGAGTGATGAGAACATTATCGGAGATTGCTCTTCCTGGGACGAAGGCAGACTGATTTTCTGAGATGATTGACGATAAAAGGGGTTGAAGTCTCTTAGTCAATATCTTGGAAATGATCTTGTAATAGACATTACAGAGAGCAATCGGTCTGTATTCCATAACCGTCTGCGGTGTATGGACTTTCGGTATGAGCCTGATGTTAGTGTCGTTGATCCTATCCGGCAGTGAGCCAGTGATGAAGAACTGTTGTATCTCTGCTACGATCGACTCGCCCACATTGTCCCAATTTGAATGATAAAAACCCGCCGAGAAGCCATCTGGCCCGGGTGCTTTATCGGCATGGATAGAAAAGGCAGCCTCTTTGATCTCCAGGGCCGTGGGTATACCAGTCAGCTGTTCATTGTTTGCTTCGGTGATGACCGGATCCAGAGCAAAATTTACCGTTTCCTCACTGTTTGTTTCCAAAGAAGAGAAAAGTTTCCCAAAGTATGAGACAATTACTTGAGCGATTTGCTCCTCCTTATGAACTTCTTTGCCTTGGTCGTCCTCATGAACTGAGAAGGTGTTAGCTTGTCTTCGCCCTTTGGTAACAGCGTGAAAGAAACCCGAGTTTTTATCACCTAGCCGGAGCCATAAGAGACGGCTTCGTTGTTTCCAGTAAGCCTCTTCCGCTAGGTAAGCAGCTTTTAGCTCTGTTGAGATTTGTTTGATTAGCACTGTGTCATTTGCCACATCTGATAGTGCCTCTTCAAGCTTAGCTTTCTTCGTTTCGATTGCTAATCTACTGTTTCTCTGCTGATTTTTGTTCCAAAGTGATATAGCCTTACGACTTGCTTCTATCTTCCCACGCACTGCCCGGTTCGGTCCACTCTTCCAGATTGCGCGGACCAGCTCTCGGATCTCCTCGTTATCTTTCAATCGTCTATCATAGCGGAATAGGCCTTGTCTTTTCCTTTTGTGGGGCTCAAAAAGAGAGAGGAGCGGTTTATGATCTGACCCCTCATAGTTCATGTAATGACACCGTGCTGTGGGGAACAATTCTGCCCAGGAGGTATTGGCAACGGATCTATCTAGTCTGCATCGAACGAAATGGTTTCCCCTCTGTCCTCTCCACGATAGCGGATCTCCCGAATGTTGAAGATCATAGAGCTCACCCTCCGAAAAGAAGGTGCGAAGATCAGTAAACGATCCTTCAGGCCGAGTTGGGCCTCCCATTTTCTCATCGTTGCTTATGATATCATTAAAATCACCGGTGATGAACCAAGGTGCATCTCGAGCTTCATTCAAACTGATCAGATTCTCCCAGAAAATCTTCCGGTTTGCTCTGTTTGTGTCACCGTAAATGAAAGAAGTATAGAAAAGCTTGCCTTCGAATTCAATAGCAGTATCAATCAAATTGTTCGTATCACAGAGAACATCAAGCTTTAAATTATCATTCCAAAGTAAAGTGAGACCTCCTGCCCCGTGACCAGTAGGAGGAATAATGTAGTGAAACTCATACTCCAGCTCTGCAGTCTTTAGGAGTACTGTTTCAGTGGGATTTTTTGTTTCAGAGAGAAAGATGATGTCCGGTTTTATGGTGCGCTTGATCTCCCTTAACCTCTGAACTGTCTCACGACTCCCTAACCCTTGACAGTTCCATCCCAAAATTTTTAAGGAACGCGAGTTGATGGATTGGGAAAATCCATCTTCCTCTTCGCCTTTGTTGGGAGTAGTTTACTTAGTGGTTGGTTTTCTGAGCTATGATTTGACGCTGATTGGTGTCCAGAGGCTCGGGAACCCCCGTCTCTGTCTCTGTTTTGGGGCACCACATTAGTAGCATGGGTTGCTGGTGAATCCGTTTTGCGTTTGCAGGGGTGCGCCTTTTTGGTTACTTTCCTCTTGCGGATATTTGAACTCCCCGAAAGTAAAGGGCTTGCCGCAGGTTTCTTTGATCCTGGAGGCCTTCCCGGTTTGCGTTTTGGTGGTGGGGCAGCATGGTTTCCCTCTATTTCTTGTCCACTGGTCTGGGGACCTAGGCTAAGGCTTGCAGGGATTCTAGGAGATAATATTGGGTTTGGATCCACTCTATGTGTCTCGACTGGTATATGGGTGGCATCTTTAACCATCTGGATAGCTGTTTCCTCCACTTCCCCGAGAGCTTCTGCTTGTCGCAATCGTTCCTTCCTAGCAGCACTCTCTGTCGGGTCCGCGCAAGAGGTATATTGTCTCATTGCATCTCGGACCTCTCCCATGGCCTTATTGACCGCCTCCGGATTGATTGGGTGGTTTATCTCCCGATGAGGAACCCCTCCCACAGCAGAATTAATCTCCGATTTTGATCGGGTAGGTTCCATGTTGGTTTCCGCTAGTCTCATTCTTGGTGAGCCAAAGTCTTGATTTGTTGGATTCCTTTCGAGATGTGAAGGGGTGTGTTCTTGGTGCCTTTGATAATTCTTGTTCACTGGCCTGTAGGTAAGTCCACGGGAATGGTGGTCATTGGTGAACTGTCGAGAATACCCTTGGCTCTGGTGGTGGGAAGAGTACTGGACGCTTCCACGGTCCTCCGTAGCTTCCCGCTCTGGTCTTCGGTAGGGGTGGTAATGGTTTTGGTTCCTACCATGAGAGTCCTGGGATCGTTTATTGCGGTAGTATCCCTCGGTGTCGTTGCTTCGCCTTTTCTCATTTCTATCTCCTGGATAATAAGGTCTTCGTTGTTCTTCAGCTTTGTTAAGCTCATCTGCTTCTCTTCCTCGAGGCTGATTCCTCTCCTCCTCTTCTTTGACCTTTAAAGCCTCCTTCTTACGAGCTTTTGCCTCAAGACAGTCACGGTACTCATGATCAAGGCGATGGCAACTTGAGCAATGCTTTTCAAGTTTCTCATACACAAAATGTGCTGTAACTTCATTACCTCCTGTGTACTCAATTACCGATTGTTTGATTAGGGGTAATCGTCCATTTATTTGGACTTTCATCCGCACAGCAAGAGATGTGATGTCTGCTTCTTCAAATACTCCAATGTCTTCGCCAAGTTTTCGGATGGTTTCTTCTGTCCACAAGTGGACTGGTATGCCTTGGAATTTGATCCAGAACGGAATGAGTGAGGGAAACTGGGGCGACAAGGTAGGCTCCCAGCATTGTAGTATAATCATCCATTTAGCGTAGTGGTATGGTCTCTTTTCTAGCACAGATATCAGATCTGATTCTTGGTCAAATTGGAACTGGAACATCCCTTGTCCAAGGTCTGCTCCAATAGGCTTCTTTTCTGTTTTCCAGTGATCAGAGAAGAAAGATATGACTGCCCATACCTTCTGAACCGAAGGGTTTGTTACTTTGCCGATGAGTGTGAGAGAGTGTTTATGGGTGAGGTAGGCACTTTCTTTTTCTTCGATTTGGATCCCTCCTTTTTGGGGTGCTTGGTATGAATCTGGGACCAAACTTTTACCCTTTTCAACAGCTGATAGTCTTCTCTCCGCCATATTAACAGTAAGGTTGTTGGTAGTTAAGTCTTTTGCAACCTGACCAGATATTAATAAATGCTTTGATGGGCAGATCTGTCTGGTAAGGCGATAAAAAATGCAGATTGTCTTTCAAATCTTCCTGAGAGGTATTTAAGGAGCAAGCTTTCCAAACTTGAAATTTTGGTAATTTGTTAAGCAGGACGGAGACCCATTTGGATGGTTTGAATTCACCATTGTTTAAGCGATGCAAAAAGAAAACGGAACCCCGTTTAAGCTTTTAGTAGTACAGCATAAAGGGTCTAGACCATGACTTTGGTCTTAAGGGAGCCAAACTTTAAGCTGGAAGATGACTTCAAGGGGGATGCTGGAGCAGATCGGTTTCGGTTTCGAGACTTGAGATTCAGCAGGCCCGCCATTGTAGAGTCTTGTCGGAGAAGAAAGGAGGCGGTGGCGGTCCCTCCGACCAGGGTCAGGGGAAAGACCGGTGGATTAAAGACCAGGGCACGCTAATATCCAGAGGTTATGATGGAAGAGGAAAGAATTTGAAATGAGCATGGTCTTATCTTACGGTCTATAGCATGTTGCCGGGAAAAGCCCCACTATAACCTTGTGGGTAAAACTCTCTCTCGGTAAAGTCACCTGGGAGAGAAAAAACGTTCAGAACTTTCAACTTTAAAACTTACTGTTGAAAGTAGAAGTGCATATCAAACCTGACAAAACAAATATAGCATGCGATTTTGAAGGCACATATATAAATGTATATATTACAGCTTGGAGTAGGAGAATTGATTTGTAGAGTAGGGGTATCAAAGTCATTAGTTTCTCGATAACACAGTGAGTTTATGTTTTTCTTAATTATGAAGTTTTGTTGGGGTAGGAGTTGTAATTACTCAAAAAAATCATTTATTGATTTTAAATAAATGGAGTCAGGTTGTTATCATTTACGAAAACAAGATTTCTACCTCGTATTGTAGTTTGCTGTCGACTGTGACCCATGGTAAGTAAGTATGTTTCGGCTCCAAACTTAAAGTCTGATTTGCATAACCAAGTAGGAGCTAAAATAGCAAAAAAAAAACGAAATAATTATGACTTATCGGATTATATTAATTATAGAATTATACAGTATGTGTCTATATTATGCTTTGAATGTATACTTACAGTTTTCGGGAGATCACTGGAATAACAATCTTTGATAGCATTCTCACCTTCATGTTGTTTAAAACGTTGATGATTCCCAGTAATGTCTCTGTGTTTCAAAAACCAACAATAAAATTAGTTTATAATAAAAAAAAATTTCCACATTCCACACGCACATCATTAAAAATCACCAAAATTCCTTGAACGGGTGACCAAAGCAACCCGGGTGATCCGGTTCACTAAACTCTTAAAAGTTACTAACTTTTAAACATATTTTAGATAATTCTTTCTATTAAATTTAAGTTTATATTTTATCCTAAAAACAGTGAATTAAAAGTATCAGAATTGTTGTAAATCTTTAGAATTAAATTCTACAAATATTGTAAGTAAATAGATTACTTACATACCGGATCGGGCCAAGTTCTTATGGCGCAAGCTTCAATGGCGGTTAGTTTGCATTCCTCTTCACCATGCTTCACAAAAGTTCATAATTAGATGTCTGGGTGTTTTCTTACACTGCAAAAATAAAAACTTTAAAATTTAATTTATTTTAAAAAATATTTTTTATAATTTATAAATTTTATTATTTATTTACAATTTTTTTTTAATTTTAATTTATTAATATGTTAAATTAAATAAATTAGATAAATTAAATATTTTTTATTTAAATTTTAGGGAAAATTATTAAAAATGACTCAAAACTTGATTTCAAATGTAAAAGTGCACCCAAAATTCAAGTAAATGTAAAAGTAATCCAAAAAACTATTGAAAATACACAAACTCCTTATGAGAAAACAAAAATTGAATTCAATTTTATCATTATAACCTTTTCGCGTAAAATACTTCCATTTAAGTCTTCTTGTACACTTAATCTTAAAAATAATTTAAATTTTTTATAAAAATATTTATATGAGGAAAAAAAATTGAAATCATATAACTATAAACTTTAATAAATGATGTAAATTTAAAAATACCAAAATTGAATTATTTTCAATATAGATGAGTGAATATAGATTGAGTCATTATAGTCTTTGATTTATAATGTTGTAACATATGTTATAGTATTGTTTGTATTTTTAGGGTTATATTTTTTACTCTTAAATTTTCTTTAATTTTTTTTGACCTATATGTGTTTACTTTTGTATATATTAATCACATTATAATTTTATTTTAATTTTAATGAAGTTTATTTGCTATTTAGTTAATTATTTGATTATAGGGTTATGGAATACTTCAAGAAGATTTTATAATGCACTAGAAGATTTTTTGGAAGACATTCCGCTTATAAAACTTGGAAAATTGTCAAAATACCACTTTCCTTGTACCACTTTTCAAAAATACCTTAATCACTTTTACCCTTGTTTTTAAAAGGAAAAAACACACTTATAACCTTTGGGTTAATTAATCTAAGACTTAGGGTTTAGAGTTAAGGGATGGTGTAGGGTGGGTAGGGTTTAGGAATGTAAAGTTTAGTTTTTTAATTAATTTTAAAAAAAAATTGGTCCTTAAAAAAGTGGTATTTTTGAAAATGTCTCTTTAATGAAGATAAAAATGAAAAGTGGTACAAAGAAAGTGATATTTTTGAAAATCCCCCATAAAACTTCTCGGGAAGTCTCTTATGTCGAAAATATTTAACCTAATTTGGATTTTTATCTTCATATATAAAAAATTTACACATTCTTTTTTTTTTCTTTCAAATGGCTGTAACAAAAATGTAATGTTTCTGACTCTAAAACTCTCTCTAATCTCTTTAGACTTGAAAACACCTAACTTTATATTCATTTCTCATTTTTCTCTTATGTATTCTCACTAATTTATCTTTTTTTGCAGATTTTTTATTACATGATTCTTATCATTCGATTGTTAAAGGTATACCTATAAATTTTGAATATGTTTTTTTGGTGTGTTTTTTTTTTATTTTGTGTTTCATCATTTTTGGTGTGTTTTATATGTTAGATTCTAAAAAATGTATATTCAAATTAATGTAACAAGGTTAAATGTATGAATTTTTTTGTTCTTCTTTTGTGTTTGTGATAGTGTTCAATGGTTAAAGGTCTTGCCTTTTCTTTTTGGTATGAAAGAGAAGAAGATAACACAACATTTTATGTAGGTGAACCTCTAGAAGCATTAACAAATCTAAAGGTTTGACCTTTTTGATTTCTCTTTTGTTTTTTATAGTGTTATTTGGCTAAGAATCTGATCTTTTCTTTTTGGTATGAAGTAGAAGAACAGAATACTTAGAAAGACTTCAGAAGACTTTTAAAAGACTTTTGAAGACTTCAGAAGACTCTTGGAAGACTTCCAAAAAATCCTGGAAGACTTAAAAAGAATTTCTAGAAAACTTTTTAGAAGACTTCTCAGAAGACTTCTCTAATGCATTTTTTGTTAGAAGACTTCCCATGAAGTCTTCTAATGCATTTTAATGAATATTATGTATACTCTTTTAATTATGAATTATTTTGTAAATTTGAAAAGATATTAACGAAAACAATTAGTAAATATGTTGATCTCTACAATATTATTTTTCAAAGGTGCTTGACTTTATTGAAACTACACAAAAAAATATTTTAATCATAATATCCAAAACAACATAAAAATCTAGTCAAATTTAGTACAAACTACGATAAAAAATTTCTCAAAAAAACTTAGTCAAATTCACCAAAGATCAAACAATACATAAGTCTCAGTAGAACAAGTTAACTCTTCTCTTAGAAGAATTCTGTAGAATTCTTCTCTCAAAAGACTTCTAGAGAAATCTTCTCGGAAGCAGAAAATTTAAGCAGAAAATGAAAACTTAAGCAGGAAACTTAAATTTTAAGTGAAAATTGCAATTTTAAATTTCTTAAAATTTAAGTATCACTACAAGAAAGCATCGATATTCCGATGGCAGATATCGTCGGAATACGACTATTCCTACGAAATTCCGACGAAATAATTCATCGGAAAACATAATTTGTCGGAATTTCGTCAGGCAGTCTGAGGGAATACCGAGAAGAGAATTTTCCGAGGAAGTTCTGAGGAAATATTTTGTAGGAGACATTCCTCGGAATATCCTCAGGATATTCCGATGGAGGATTCCTCGGAATATTCCGAGAGAAAGTGTTACTCGGAATATTCCGAGGAAAATTCTCCGTCGGAAATTTCCGAGGAATTTCGAGGAAACAATTTCCTCGGACTTGTCCGAGGAAGTGTTCCCTCGAAAATTTCTGAGGAAACAGTTTCCTCGGAATACTTCCGAGGAAGGTTACCCTCGGAATTTTCCGAGGAACTTGTTTCCTTGGAATATTCCGAGAACCTATTTCCTCGGAATAACCCGAAACTTAATTTTGGAAAATATTTATTTTTTAATATATTTTGTATTTTGAATTTAATTTTGAAAAATAAAATTGAATCTGAAATAAAAACATATTATTATAATATTAAAAGTTTTACAAATTAAAAAAAACATAGAAAAAGTTTTATTAAAAAAACACGATAAAACTCGTGCGGGAACATTCTCATCATCATTTCCATCATTTGGGTGTTCGCCCTCTCTGCTGCATCTACTTTAGCTTGTTGCGCAACCATATGAGGAAGAATGGTGTTGTTCTGGTTTTCCAATGCTGATATGCGGTCATCCTTGTTCTATAACTGCTCCATAAGTGCCGGATCAACAAAAAGTGTTGATGAAGAAGAAGCAACCGACGGAGATCGACGACCCATACCGAATAAACGCCCTTTTCTCTTTGAAACCGCCTGAAAAGAAAACATAATGATTTTAGTAGCAATACAGAAAAGAAATGAAAATATAGTAAAAATAAAAATGAAGATCTTACCGATTCAACGAGTTCGTTTATTTGACCTCGAGACAGGTTGGTGGAAGCAGCAGTAGTGGCGTCCTGATCAGAGTGAAGCTGAGATAGGGGGAACTCTTCGTCATCCTTATGGCTTTGGACCAGGTCGACCACTTCCCTCACAAGACCATCAGAAATCTCGCCGGTCTTTTTGTTGGTATACGCCATCCTCATTAAGGCGAGATCATCAACCGTCTCACCATCATTTTCTTCCGCCTAAAAATGTAAGAAATGCATTAAAAATTGAAATAAAAATGTTTAAAGATTTGAAATAAAAATAAATTTAACTTACCATTCGATCTCCGAGAGTGTGAATACTCTGGGCACCCAAGTTGTGCTTGTACATGCCCTTCCCGCGATGCTCGCTCTTGCGGTTGCCAGAGTTGGTCACCGATCGGTCTTGCGTCGTGTCCTTCTCCCAGTATTGTATCAACTCCGCCCACACCGTCTAGTTAATCGACTTCAGTGTCTTTCCTTTGATCCACTTCTGCTTCCACTCATAGATTTGCTTCCCATAATTATCCATGACTTTATGGTTGAAGTGGTGACGGATGAAGTATATCTGATCAGAATATCAGTTGAATTCTTGCTGAAAAGTACACAATTAGTAAAAAATTATGTTAAAGATTAAAAAATAAGTTAAAAAAATTAAAGTTTACCGCAAACTGACGGAACCACATTTCCCGATCCTCAGAAGGGAAGCTGGTGAAGGTAGGATATTCCTTATGGAGGGTCTAGTACATCATCCGGTTGATGAAGGTGTTGATCCCGTTCACCGATCGATCGAACCTAAGATAAGAAAAAAATAAGAGTGAAAAAAATATAATGAAATAAAATTTAAAAAAAAACAAAATTTTTTTTTTACCAAGTTTGGTGTCGTCCATATGGATGCAGAGTGAGAACGAGAAGATGCTCTCGACCCGGCTGTTGAACCAACTGTTCAACAGTCATGGTTTCTGGAACAACCGGAGGAATGAGAGGGTGAGCATACTCATCTGCAGCTTGGTTTTGGGAGGCTGAAGAAACCCGAGAGCGGGAGGACAAACCACTACGACCTCGTGGTGCAGATCGACGAAGTCTAGTTTGGTTCTCGCCACTAGACCTATTTATAAATATAAAATCATTTTTTATAGTTACACATATAAATATCTATAAAAAGGTTTTGTAAATATAAAAAACATTTTATAAATATTAAAAAGGTTTTGTAAATATAAAAAACGTTTTACAAAAATTCGAAATCGATTACAAGTATTGTCCTTCACGTTTATTAAACAGTATAAGTGTTTCTCTTGAAGTGTATGGATTTCGTTCATACAATCGGAATAGTGTTTATTATTTGAAAACAAACTAACAATTGGACTGAAAATCAATGTAAGACACTTAGTAAGGTTTTTTGGTCATATTTTTTCATTTCTAACTGTAGAATGATGTTTTCGGTTCAAAAAATAACATTTCCTCAGAATATTCCGAGGAACTTCCGAGGAAAAGGATACTTTTGTCGGAATTTCGAAATTCTGTAGAATAGGTTGCCCCTAAACTCAAACCACAAATTCGAAGTGTACAAAGGTATATTCCGAGGAAATTCCGAGGACTATACCCTTTATCCTTGGAATTTCCTCGGTTTAAAAAAAAAAAAACTCGTGACCTTGGTTCTATTCTGATTCCGAGTCATCACCAGATGAATCTGAATCTAAATCTTGGTAATACTCTCCAATCACAGGTTCATCCTCTTCGTGAACAAGAGCTTCCTCTCCAAAGTCGGTTAAATCGACTACAAGCTCAGCATTTGCTAAATCTTCAGCTGCACTTAAGTTTCTGGATGTGCTTGGTTGTAGTGGGTCTTGATCAGAACTTCCGTGAATTCGCCCTCTCGGGTTGAGTGATGTAACAGTGACCCATGGATCATCTCTGTTTCTAACTCGAGGATACTTGATATAGCAAACCTGTAAATTATTTAAAATATATATGTAAATTAGTAATAGTAATATATACACACGAATGAATCATTATGATTAAATTGACATATATATATATATATATATAATTACATGATCGGCTTGTGAAACAAGAATGAAAGGATCATAATGTTGCAGCTTTCGTCGCGAATGTACTGATGTAACACCAAATGCATCTTTTCTGACGCCTCGATCTGCAGTGTTGTCGTACCAATCACAATAGAAAACCGTACACCGCAATCCAACCATGCCTGGATACTTGATTTCCAAAATTTTGTGTATATTTCCGTAGTACACATCATCTCCAGATGCAGACGAGACACCAGCATCATAAGTTGTACTTGAACGTCTCCTCTTTTGAGTTGTGAATGCATATCCTTGAGAGTACAGAATCTCGGATATGACTTCACAACATGTTGTGGTCCACACACCATCTCGCGTATCCAATCGTCAAATGTTTCACCTCTGGCAATTCCAGCATACACCTATTAATAGAAAATATCTTATAGCAATATTCCGATAATTAATTATGATTAATAATAATTTGTTAAAAGCACTCACATAACCAAGCATCCAAGTAGCAAATTTTCTCTGCTTCAGTTCTTCAAGTTCCTCTTCTGTGGCGTGTCTATGAGTGAACCGTTTTTCAGCCATGAAAATCATGTACACATGAATGAAATTAATTAAGATTTAAATTACAACTTGTTAAAATAATTATGTTAAACATAATTATATATATGTACCTCTCATATTGAAGAATATCTTCGCAGTTGGTGAGCAGATATGTTTGCAAATGACTATGCTCCTGCTCAGTAAGTCGACGGTCTTTTGATTTTCCGGTAAGTCGTCCGACATCTATGAAGATGTTTGGAACCGTAACATAATATGTTGCCCTTTCGCCTCTATCATCATGCCGAGCAGGCTTTCTGTTTTTTGTCTGCGCTTCTGCTGGAAAGTAGTACTCAACAAAGTTTGAAGTTTCTTCAATGATCATCTGTGCGACAATAGAACCTTCCACCTTACTTAATTTCTTGACCTTCTTCTTTAGATGAAACATATGTCGCTCGTAAAGATACATCCATCTATACTGCACAGGACCACCAAGTTCCAATTATCTTGTCAGGTGAATAACAAGATGCTCCATAACTTCAAAAAATGATGGAGGAAATATCTTCTCGAGGTTGCAATGGATCACATGTATGTTAGACTTCAAATTTTGGATACCTTTTGGAGTCACTGATCTTGTGCATAAATCACGGAAGAAAGCACTTATCCCTGCAATTGCTTCATGAACATTTCGAGGTAATAGTCCCGAGAAGGCAAACAGAAGGAGACGCTGCATCATTACATGGCAATCGTGACTCTTCAAGCCGATAAACTTTCCTTCTCTTCCGTCAACACAGTTACGCAAATTAGATGTGTAACCATCTGGAAATTCCACATTGTTTGAAATCCAATCAAAGAACGCATCTTTTGCCGCTGCATCCAGTCGGTATATGGGAGCATGAGCCCTACCATTCTCATCAATATGAAGTTCGGAACGCACACATATATCGACTAAATCTAGTCTTGACTTCAAATTATCTTTTGTTTTACCTTGAACCTTGAGGACCGTGTTCATGATATTGCCAAAAAGTTCTTCTCAATATGCATGACATCTAAATTATGTTGCAGCAGATGATCCTTCCAGTATGGTAGATCCCAGAAAATACTCTTTTTGTGCCAATTATATAGTTCTCCAACAGCATCTACTGGATAATGCACATGTCCACCAACGTCTGGCGTCTTTTCTGCACCAAAATCTCTTAACTGTGTCAACAAATCTGTCCCACAAATTTCTGGAGGTGCACTGTCAAACACCTTCTTGTTCTTCGTAAACAAAGTCCTACTCCTACGATATGGATGATCAGGTGGTAGGAATCTCCTGTGACAGTCAAACCAACACATTTTCCTTCCGTGTTTTAGTTGGAAAGCATCTGTGTTATCTTGCCAATATAGACATGATAACCTTCCATGCGTTGTCCATCCAGATAACATACCATATGCTAGAAAATCACTTATTGTCCACATAAGTACTGCCTGTATTTGAAAGTTTTCTATACACGAAACATCGTATGTTTCAGCACCTTGAGCCCATAATTGTTGCAACTCATATATTAGTGGCTGAAGAAACACATCAAGTGATCTCCTAGGATGCTCTGGCCCGGGAACGAGAATGGAGAGAAACAAAAGCTCTCGGCGCAAGCACAAGTTTGGCGGTAAGTTGTATGGTGTAAGAATGACTGGCCATAGAGAATATTGTCTTCCATGCTTGCCAAATGGGCTGAAACCATCGGTACATAATCCAAGGTAGACATTTCTTCTCCCATACGCGAATTCTGGATATGTTGATTGGAAATGCTTCCAAGCTTTTGCATCTGAAGGATGTCTAATCTCACCATCTGTTGAATGCTCGGCATGCCATCTCATTGGTTGGACTGTGCGTTTAGAGTGATACAACCTCTTCAACCTTTCTGTCAACGGCAAATACCACATCCTTTTGTATGGCATTGGAACTCTTCCACTCGTATCTCTATAACGAGCCTTCCCACAAAATTTGCACTGAAGCCGGTTCTCATCCGCCCTCCAATATATCATGCAGTTATCGATGCATACATCTATTACTTGATACGATAAACCAAGACCAGCTACGAGTTTCTGAACCTCGTAGTATGAACCGGGAGCTAGATTATCTTCTGGTAGACCACCTTTTACAAAATCAGCAATCGCATCCACACAATCTTCAGCCAAATTATAATCTGTTTTAATGCCCATCAGTCTTGTTGCAGATGATAAAGGCGAATGACCATCTCTGCAACCTTCGTACAAAGGTTGTTTGCCTGCATCCAACATATAAAAAATCTTCTAGCTTCTGCATTGAATAATTCTTCCCCTCTAAAATGATCATGTACCATTTGCTCAGTACCTACACCATAATCTACATCCGTTCTAATTGGTTCTTATAACCTATCCGCAGTTTGAGGTTCGCTAGTACTACCATATTCATAATCAATTTCTCCATATTGATACCAAATTTTGTAACTACGTGTAAACCCATTCAAATATAGATGTGTCCAAACATCCCACTCTTTTATAACATTTTTATTTTTACAAGTAGAGCAAGGACATCTTAACATACCCGTTTTTGCTTCCGGTTGTCGATGAACTAGCCTCATGAATTTGGCTATACCTTCTTGATATTCATCCGTAATCAATCTCGTGTTAGGATCCATATGAGGTCGATCCATCCAAGAACGAAAATAATTTGAAGAAGTCATTGTTTTTTGAATATATTTTGTGTGTAAAGTGAGTGAGAGGATGAAAATATGAGTGAATGAAGAGTATGAGGGGTGCTTGTATTTATAGATGAAATGCGGCCGACATTTCCGACGACTCCTCCGAATTTCGTCGGAATTTTTCACACAACGGCTCTTTTAACGGATAAATTTTTGTCGGAATTTCCTCGGAAAAAAACCGACAAAAAAAGTTTCCTCGGAATTTGTTCGGAATTTTCCAAAAACCACAACGGCTTCTTTAACGGATAGATTATTGTCGGAATTTCCTCAGAAAAACCGACGAAAATAGTTTCCTCGGAATGTATTTGGTTTATACCGACGAAATTAACGTTCCTCGGAATGTCGTTGGTAGTTTCCTACGAAATTCCGAGGAAACCTGATATTTGAGTTTTCTCAGAATTTCGTCGGTATATTCCGAGGAAATACTTGTCCGTCAGAATTTCCGTTGGAATATACCCTGTTTTCTTGTAGTGTACATCTAAAGATATTGGAAGACATATTAAACCACATGACTTGACATTGTTGAAGTTACTTGACACTTTTGAAATTTAGAAAATATATATTGAAGTTACTTAACAAATTTTACAAAAACGAACGTAGAAGACTTCCACGTAAGTCTTCTCACAGAAAAGTTCCATGTAAGTCTTTTCAGTTTAGTTAGAAACATTAATAAACATGAATGTTTGTAACGTCATAGTAATCACCAATTAAGTTATGAATTTCACCCAGGAGACCCAATATTAACTAATCCACATGAACTAACAAGAAAAAAAGCAAAATTCATTCTACGTTTTTAATGAAAATTGAAGCTTAATAAAAATTGACGTAGAAGACTGCCTAAGAAGTCTTTTAAGAGAAGACTTCTTGTGATAGTGATAAGACTTCATTAAACAGTAAAAAAAATTTTCCTAGAAGTCTTCCCAGAGAATTATATAAAAAGTTAATTTCTAATAAACTTTGGCCAATTGCAAAATTAACTTGTTTATCCGTGAAGATTTCTAAGGAAGTCTTCTCGGTTGTGCTTGTTTTTTCTTCTTAACAAAGGAAAGGTAGAAGACTTCCCTAGAAGTCTTCTATAAAAAAAACACAAAAATGTCAATGGCAAAACGAACCTATGCATTGACCAACAGACTTCTAGAGAAGTCTTCTTCACAAACAAATCTAGAAAAAATCAATTTCATATCTTGAACCCGTGAGATGACTTGTTTATCTTCTCTATACTCATAGAACTTCACCAAGAATGCTACCAACTCATTAATGACCAAGACTCATGAGTTTCAATGTTCTATGAACCTTACAAAGTTTCAAATCAAAATCTTAAATTTTTTAAGATTAATTTTGAGATAAAGTGAAAGATATGTGGTTTGTGTGGATAACAAATGAATAAAGAAGAGAAAAAATCGATTTTTTTTACATTAAGAGTTTCAAATTGGTTGTTCATGGTGGTTTGTGTATTGATGGCAACAA
This sequence comes from Moricandia arvensis, assembly GCA_905132765.1. Taxonomy (NCBI): domain Eukaryota; kingdom Viridiplantae; phylum Streptophyta; class Magnoliopsida; order Brassicales; family Brassicaceae; genus Moricandia; species Moricandia arvensis. The sequence goes on from CAJHQP010006005.1 coordinate 31,418, forward strand.
CAATATTGTAAAAACTTGATGGAGATGAGGATGATTGAGTAAAATATTCATTAAAAAAAGTAATGGTATTTTCGTGAATAACACAAAAATCTAGAGTGAATAAGGCAAATGAAAGCTCCAAAAAAATGATGTGTTAATTTTGCATTTGACTTTAAGTTTTGAGTCACTTTTGCAAAACACCCTAAATTTCATCTAATAATACATATATATATATATATATATAATTATAATCTTGGAAATAATTTTATCTATTTATCTTGGTTAAAATATATTAGATTAAATTCTATAAAATAAAGAGAAAATTATTTTTCTCTATATATAATTTTAAAAACGAAAAACTAAATAGTATTTCTAAAATTTATATATATTAAAAAGAAACCAATGGAATTGGAATTATAAATTTTTTCTAAACTGCATTAAATTTTTAAGAATTTTTTTAGTCATAAAAATATATAATTATAAAAATAGAATCAAATAATACTTCAAAAATTGTAAATTGTTATTATATTTATATTTTTTTATATTATTATTTTTTATATTAATGATAATTTATTAGTCATTACCATATTTTAATAAAATTACAAAAAAATAAAGCAACTTAAAATGCATATGTTTATGTCACAGTTAATTTTAAGCCAAGTCATTATTGATTTCATTATTTTTTTTTCAAAATTAATGTGATACTAACACATGACAAATCACTTATCAAATAATATCTAAGGAATAATATAAGTAAACATAAAAGTGACATAAAGAAAACATCTAAATAAGAATAAATAAATTAGTTTATCGTAAGAAAGAGGAGAGCATATATTTTTTGAGAGTAATACTTTAGCAGTCGTAAAGATGATCCAGAATCTTGTAGATCATCCTAGAATATTTTAGAATATCAAAACATTGGATGGTGTACTACATTAAAGAATATGCTTTTAACAGAAAAAAAAGAGGAGGTGAAAAGAGCCTGACAACTGACAGCCAGCTTATCAGAGACATTAGCGTTACCGAATAGAACGAGCTTTAGATCAGTGATTGTGTAGAGATCGGAGTCAAATATTTTTACTAGACCATCGGCTATGAAACTCTGACAATATGGGCAAAGTGATTCGTAGAAAAGATTGAGCTTCACTTTGTCGGATTCACCAGGGATGTAACCGAGCTTGAAACAGTAGCGGTCGTGGAGCTTAGTGAACTGAACCATCTCAGTGTTATTGAAAAGGAGACAAACGAGCTGAACCAGCTGATTGGCATTGAAAGGGAACAAAATAAGTGAACACTCCAGGTGAGATGGACCTAGCTGGAGCTGATGGAAATCGATCCAAAGTTACAGAAGGAACAAATGTATCTTTTCAACTAAAGGAGATACAATTTCGATCCAAAACCTTGATGAATCAGGAACGTTTTTCTTAGCCTAAGTCAAAAGCCCGTTCGACCTTTCTAAGGGGCCTATCACTCGATCTAAAACCAGAAGAATGGAGAAAGCAATTGTTGGATTGGTTTACACCAAACCAAACCCAAATTCGATTGAAGAACAATACCAAAACCGAGTCAAGATATTCAACCATTCAGTCTTTGGTCTTGCCTAAAGTTTTTATCTCTTTTCTTTTCGAAAAATACAAGTTCTAAGTCCTTGTTTATGTTTCCAATAAGTCTTAAACGTGTTCTATCTTCTACATAAACTCTTGTAATGTTCATTGATCAATCATTCACTCTTTTATCAAAAATCTCTCTAAAACTTGTGAATCCGTTGTTTAGCCCCTGAACATCAATTGCTTAGGAGTTAAATCCTCTGCATCTTGCCTAGTGATCATGTCCAAGCGGTGACCTTCTCGATCATAGGCTCAACGAAAAAGTGATTGATCTCTTCATCGACCTCTCACTGAAGAATCACCCTCATTGCTACCTTCCTTTACAATCCATCGATTCCATCACAAAGTACAACCCAAAACACCCTCACATCAAAAAAAAAGGATCAGAAACACCAATGGTTTCATTACGTGGTATGAGATATGAGAAGCCAAGAGAGTGTCCCATCTGAAGTTAAACCGAGAGAGCTCAATCATCTTCCGTAATGTTTTTTCTAGAGGAGGAATTCTCGAAGGCTGGTGTCATGGATCAATCATGTCCGGTGACAAGCATGATTCTTGACCAAACATTATGACGGTTTTGTGGGAAAAATCGTTTTAAAGGAGGAGAAGATGATGTAACATTTATCAGCATCACACAAATAAAACAAGGTTTGGCTTATGGGTTTGGTTTTAAACGAGATGGGCTTGAAGATGTACTAAAAATGTGCTTAAGATCATGCTTCAGTCCAAAGAAAGGAATGCCCAACAAGAATATACAAGATCTGGTCGTATAATACATCAGTTTGACGGTAATTCGTAGACTGTCGACCATATGAAATGACACAACCAGCTGAAGAGTTTTTCCACCACAACTTTCGAAATTCGGTCAAGTCTTTGGTCAAATCCAACATATTTATCTAGTTTGTATTTCCTAGAATATTTTAAACCTTTGGTCTAACCCACAAACTCTTATATAAATGCTTGCTATTGTTTTGTTTTATTCATTCAACCTTTTTTTTATAAAAATCTACTTTTAAACTGGTTGAATCCTTTGTTCTTCTGAACATCATAATTCTGGGGGAGGAGTTTCCGAAGGCAACCCGTCTAGTGATCACATCTGAGCGGGGACCTGCTCGATCATAGACACTTCCACACAAGGGATTGATCCATTCGCAAATCAATCTCTGAAGTTCATTATCCATCTTCGACTTCAATCCATCATCCATTCCACCTACCTTTGGTCGATTCGATCAAAGCCTATCGATCACCAACCTTCGAGTGTAATCCTAGGGGAGTTATGATCATTTGGTATCATAGCAAATAGGGGACTTATGATTTAGGGTTTGTTTTCAATTTCTTCTTCTCTCTTCAGGAACGTAGATTACAATCTTTCAATTCTGCTTGTGTCTGTTAATCTTCTTTCTCTATCTATTATTCTGCAAGAGGGCCAACCAGTTTTAAAAAAAATACAAAAAAATCGATCGAAGTATCATAAAAGGGCTGAAGAGAAATCCGGCCAGACTTAAGAGAAAACCAGTCTCTGGTGGTAAAACCTCTTGCAACCAAAAATCTTGCAATCTACCTATCTTTTTTTCTCTTTCGGGTGGGGGGTTTGCTCCGTAAAAGTTTGATCTTTGTTTTGTTTCTGAAATATTTGGATTCACAAAGAAACTTTTCTACCAAAACCTTGAGAGAAACACTTGGAGAGAAACACTAGTGAGGCTTCGGCTAGATTTTTGTGAACTAAACTTTCCTTGAAAAGTTTGCAACATGGAATCATGTCTCATGGCAGTGAGCGAGAGGAGACACCGACCATTAAGTTTGATAAACTGCAGTTGGAGGCCATGATGTCTCACATGATGAAAGAGTTTAATAAAAGAACATATTTTGAAAAAAAAATCCAACTGATGATAACTTGGGTACTTCTTCACAGTCTCAGAAAGCAGCTACAGAGAAAAGGAGTGGCAAGATAGTGGCTACAAGAGGGACTGAGGACAGTTACTCATCATCTGGAAGGAGTACAGATGAAGTAAAATCAGTATGAGCATAATCTCAGACCCGAACCAACAGAGCATCCAGAAAAAGGCCTGATGACAGTTTAGGCAACCTCAAGCTCATGATGCCAACTTTTAGTGGTACCAACGACCCTGATGCTTACCTGGAATGGGAAAAGAAGATGGAGCTTGTGTTTGATTTCCAGGACTATTCAGAACCTAAGAAAATGAGATTGGCCGCTACTGAGTTCAACGGTTATGCTCTACATTGGTGGGATCAGATTACTACAACCAGGAGAAAGACAAGAGAACCTCAAATGTCCTCATGGTTTGATCTTAAGACCATCATGAATTGTTCCTGGTCATTACAGCATGGAGGTCCATCAAAAACTTAGGAGACTTACCCAGGGAACTAGGAGTGTAGATGATTACTAACAAGAGATGGAAATCCTAATGATAAAATCTGTTGTAGAGGAAGGTCCTGAAGCAACTATGACTCGATTCCAGGCTGGTCTCAGTCGTGACATTCAGAAAGATTGGAGTTATAGGAGTATGATGACACCTATGAACTTCTCCACAAGGCAATTCTCATTGAGAAACATCTAAAGGATCCTACGGCGGCGGCTTCAGATTGTCTAATACCAAGGAAGACAAGGTTTTTGTCAAACAAAAGGAGGAAACAAAAGCCTATCAGCGTGATGACAAAGGTAAAGCACCAGCTACAAGATCCAGGGATGTCAAGTGTTTTAAGTGCCATGGCTTTGGACATTATTCCAATGAGTGTACCAACAAGAAGGTGATGATCCTTTTGGAGAGTGGCGAGTTGGTATCAGAAAAAAAGAGAAAGCTGATGCAAATGAAGATGAAGAAATAGACTACCCAGTCCATGGAGAGCTACTAGTGACAAGAAGGTCCTTGAAAGTTCAATCCAAACCAGAAGAACATGACCAAAGGGAGAGTCTTTTTCACACTCGTTGCACTATTTATGATAAGGTTTGTAGCTTGATTATAGATGGTGGGAGTTGCACTAATGTTGCTAGTTAAACTCTTGTAGAAAAGCTAGGATTGAAGACTGGAAAACACCCTAAGCCTTACTTGCTTCAATAGCTTAATGAGGATGGCGAGTTGAAGGTTACTGAACAAGTCATGTTGCCTTTAACCATTGGAGATACCAAGATGAGATTGTTTGTGATGTCCTTACCATAGACTCAAGCCATATACTTCTTGGGAGACCTTGGTAGTATGACCAGAAAGCCATCCATGATGGGTTTACAAATCACCACTCCTTCAACCACAAAGATAAGAAGATTGTCTTGGCTTCTTTGTCATCACAGGAGGTTCATCATGATCAAGTTCAACTCAAACTCAGAAGAAAGGAAGCAAAAGATAAGTCAAATGCGCCTACTAACCAGGAAACAAAAGGTATTCTCCTTACTGTTAAATCTAGTATATAAGGAAAGCAGTACAATTGGACCAATCTATGCTATTGTTTATCTTCAAAGCAATACAAGTGAACTTGAGTATATTTTGCAGGAATTCTGTGATGTTGATATAGCATATTTATTACAAGTTTTAGGCCATTTTATAGGCTCTATTAGGGTCTATTATGTGTGTAGGCTATGTTTTAGAGTATTTACAGGTCCATGAACGTTTTAGAAATATATGGAGATACTTAGAGCTTTTGGAGCATTTAGAGGAGAAGAATCCGTAGCTGGCCATTTGAGGAGTCGAAGTACAAGATTGTCGTCGATCGATGACACAACCTTGGAGTCGACCGATGTTAAAAGACCAAGGTCGATCGATGCTGCACACTTGCTATCGATCGACGTCCAAATCGCAGACAACCGATTTAAAGCCCAAGTAGAGACAAATGAGGAGAATGCCCTGGACGAGTTTTGGCATAAGTTTTAGAGTTCTTATATTTATGTGTTTCTATGCCATTGTTGAGGCAACGCTTAACACAACTTACAGAGATTTATTCTATCTATAGTTTTAGGATTTTTAGGGGAGACGATTTATAATTCCTTAAGGAGATTTGTATTGGAACCCTAGTATTTTATCTATGCATTATATTCAGACTATTGTTCTTTCTTTGATCATGTCAGAGTAGTTATCAACTAGATTTAGGGTTGAATGATAGCAATCATGGATTAGCCCAAAAGTAGGATTGCTAGGTTAAGTTAATATCCATCAATTGAGTTGTGCTTAATGCTTACATTCTATAGTAGATAACTAGGATCTCGAAGTAGGATATGGACGAATACGAGAGTAGATTATGTGCCTAAATAGACTCCACTGAACTAGGTTGTTAGGCGCATGCGAGAGCTGGTCTAATAAGTCTGGTGGACTTAACAAATCTTGTTCACACTTCCTTCTGATTTAACCGTCGATTGACATCAGGCCTTGGCGTCGATCGACATCAGGCTTTAGCCGTCGATCAATGGTCTTTTCTTTTGCTCGCATACGTGACTTGGAGTTAAAAGAGTCAGAATAGTTAATATTTGAGTTCTAGAATATTACATTTCTGTGCTTCCTATTTCCTATAATCTATTAGGCTTGAAACTCTAGATATATCATATTTACATTTGCATCTAGTTAGTTTATTAAAATATTTCCATATTTACATTATTAATATATTTCCATATTGCATCTCTACTTCTTGATAACGAATATTTCATTAATTGATTGTTTGCCACTAATATATACATTCACCTAACTTAATCTTTAGAAATAAGAAGTCTATTGTGTGTTGTTGCTCTCTGTGGATTCGATCACTAAGTACTACACCAACTCTCTTCTAGCAAGAGTATTATTTGTGTGTTAATACTAAGGTTAACTTGATACTTAATTGTTTAGGATATTTATACACTGCTAGAACAATAAAACCACACATGTCAAATTTGGCGTCGATGCCAGGGAGCATTGATCACCATTAGATTTAATTTCTAGGACTTAGTGTAGGTTTGTTACTACTTTCAAGTTACTAATTTTTTCTTTTCATTTGTTTTTCAGGTGCATGCAAAGACACACCAGGAGCAATAAAGGACAAGAACTGCTATTCTCTGACCCCGAAAAATTCGAACGTATGACCCGCAAAGAAAGACGACAAGCATCGATTGACAACACCCAGACCGCGTTGATTGACACTTCTTTACAAACAGCATCGACCGACATCAGAACTCAAGCATCGAACGACACTGATCATATAGCACCGATTGACAGCAAGTTACCTGCATCAATCGATAGAAGCAGACGAGTTCAGATGGTTGCGACTTTAATATTGACTTGGGATGAGAATGGGAACTTGCATGACCTCGGCGGTCATTCTCGTAATGTGGCAGGTCAAAAGATCAAGGAGAAAATAGAATCTAGACAGAAGCACCAGCTCAATCCATTGATTGATGATGTTTTTTGGGTATAGGTGAAGAGAGAAAGGCTACAAGAGGTAGGATTCCGTGTAGAAAATTCGAGTTTGCTCGATAGTTCGCACAAACATCGATCAACACTAGTTACTGAGAATCGATTGACGGTCACATGCTTCTACGATTATGACTTCAATGAAGAGTCGGAAGATGGAGCATCGATCGATACCCAGCCTTGACAATCAATCAACGCGTTTGCTGTTCGGAAATCAGTTGATACCTACCCTTCGTTATGGATCGACAACCCTACTCTAGAACCAATCAACAACTACCACGCAGATGGTGGCTACAACCCAGCCGAACCTGACTACGACGAGCATTACATAGAAGAAGAGATGATCGAGTACCGTGGTATTGCTATGTAAGAGGCTGGTGTTTATCACATTTCCCATCGAATCGGGAAATCGACATCGATCGTCGGGAACCCAACGCCTTCGATCGATACTGACCTAGAAGCAACGTCTGAACTAGATTCAGCTGCAGAACGCGAGAAGGAATATGATTATCTACAACCAGATGAGTTCGATATCATGAGAGATCCAGACGGTCACACAAGAGCTATGGATGGCAGGCTACTGAATGTCACGAGGGAAGATATAGCTGATATACTTGCCATGGCTAATGGAGCTGGAAACCTTTCCGTGCAACAATCTGGTTATCGAGGATCGATCGATGGTCACCATACACCATCGATTGATACACGTCCGACATGCCAAAGATACAGTGAAGCTTGCGAAGGATACGATGAAGATTACAGAGAGGAAGAGCAGATTGAATATCGCGGCCTAGCATCAGAAGACGCTGGCTGGGTGATGAACGCGACAGTGGACAATCAAGCATTGATCGCCGGCTACTCCTGGCCATCAAACGACATCATACGCGAACCAGAACATGAAATTGGAGCAGAAGATACATATATTGATAATCTTAGACCGGATGAGTTTGGAATTTTTAGAGACCCAGAGGGACGTGCACATGCTCTTTATGAGAGAATCTTACACTTATGCAATGAGGATGTAGAAGATGCCGTTATTAAATCTAATGGATAGAGTACTTTATTTGGACAATAGCAAAAGCCATCGATGGACATGAATCTTACAGCATCAATCGACATTGAGGAGCAGAAGAATAAGCCAATTCGTAATGTTCCATACACTTCCAAGCATCCTAGATAGATCGATAGAAACCATCGTGCATTGATCAACTAACCTTTCCGGAGGTACACAAATTTTGTCCCTCCAATTCCTACAACTCTCCCCCTTCGATCGATTTGATCAAACCACCATCGATCGACTGGCGTTTCGAGCAAGGTATGGGAGCTTTTGATGCTACGGGCAACAGACTTTTCCATTGGGAAAAGAAAGATGAGTATGACATCTATAGAGATGAGAATGGCAATGCACGAGCTACAGAGGGAAGAGTAATGAATGTGCAAGCTGAAGACATCATAGCAGTTCTAGAGAGAGCTAATTTGTTTGAGCAGAGCTACATATGTTTACCAAAACATGCAGCAAAGATCGCTATGTCTACGAAGAATCAACAGACATACAGCAGAGCAGAGATTGATGATATTGTGGATGCGATCTACAAAGCTTAAGCGATGTCACTGGATGATGTCTACAAGGGGTTGGATGATGTCTACTATCCTATAGACAACTGCCTCACCGGTTTGACTGCACGCATGGATGAGATGAAGCAAGATTTGGATATTGTTCAGAGACAACATGTATTTGGGGCAACGAACTGGCATCAATCGAAGGGAACATGTGGGAACCGAAATTCGCACTGTCTATTTTCGTTGAATTAGGAACGCAAGGTAAACCCTAGTTTCCCAAAGGTCCCAGATATCTGCTAAACTACACGCCAATCAGTCAAAATACACAATAAAGATTGAAAACAAAGTAAGAATCGAAAGAGAGAAAATAGATTTCTTATTCTGAATTTGCGTATAAGCGTTTACAACATGATAGGAGCTTTGCTATGAGAGCTATCAGCGAGATACCTAATTTTAATAACCTAAGACTACAAAACCCTAGTTGAGTCGCTACTTAAATAACAAAAACGGAAAGTTGTCTAAATCTCTAAGTGTTATGCTATGTTTGCTCTGAGTGGAGATTTTTGTGTCTCTTGAATCATCACCCTTGAAGTCCTTATATACTTCTCCAGAGGCGGTTTTCTCTTTCCCCTTCTGCCCTTAGTCGAATTTATCGCTTTGCAGAAATATTCCTTTTTTCCTTGATCTTCATGATTATCTTCGAAAACTTAACATTTATCCTCCGATCTTAACATTTATCTTCTGAACTTAACATCTATGCCTTCCTGTAAAATAAAATATAAACCGTCATAAAGTTTGGGCTTGATTTCGGATAAAATCGCAAGTGGGCCTTTAGCCGAGCTTTAGACCCCATCGGGCCGTGTTTTGACTTAGGCGTTTTTACGATTTTATCGAAAGAGCATTGCTAAGACGACGTCGTCTGAGAGTAGGATCTTTCGTATGGGGCATGTGACTCTAGGTGTTTAGTTAACCGTTACCGTCTCATACGATCGACCCGATCCTCTCTCGAGAAAACGAGTTCTTTCGGTAAAGTTCCAATGTCAATCCTGATCGAGACAGAACAAAGATAAGTTCGATTAAGTATCAAAAGAGGGAGTTAACGATTACGAGGTGAAAATGGATTGATTGATCCGAATTGCCGAACGAGCGAGTCAGATTGTTCGTGTCACTTAACTCGCCGGTTCAGCGAGTTTGGCTTGTTCAACTCGCCGAACGGGCGAGTTGGTTGGTTTTTGTGGTTTTATTTGCCCGTTCGACGAGCTGGACGTCTTGCTCGGCCAACTTCTGCGTCTGGGGAGTTGGATATTAGAGTCTTCTAGTCGTTTCGTCGTATTTCCATTCGGGGATACGTTTACCTGAGGTCTTTAGGCAAACTCTTCATGATGGCTCATTTCTGCAGACCGTTCCTTTATGGTCAGTCGAGATATGACCTCGATTTTCCCGTTCCTTTTTTTCCGAGACATTATCTCTTTCTTTCACAAAGGGCGTATTTTCTCGGTAGGTTTCTGACGTTGATTCCGTCATA